>CM022394.1:6854793-6922477 GCA_011833715.1 Carcinoscorpius rotundicauda | reverse complement strand
AGTAGTGTTATTCTCTACTGTTACTTAGCTCAGTAGTGTTATTCTCTACTGTTACTTAGCTCAGTAATGTTATTCTCTGAGATAAACTTGACTTCATTTCTCATGTGTTACAGTTTTAAAGCACCGGCACAGTAAGGATGTTGTTTAATAAAAGTGGAATCGTGAACATAATAACTGATGATGTCAGTTCTGTTTAGCGCATCAGGAAACAAATGTACAGTCTTTTGAATTCAAGATTTCAATTCTTCATGTTGAGTTCTATTTAGATGACACAGTTTTGAATCCATGTCCGAATGTACTATTGAACTTTTCAGTTTAATATTCTATTGTGTATTATGTTTTCCCTATGACTTAAGATATTAATAATTGTCATCTTTTTCAACTTGGTCAGTTTTGTGGATAGTGACTAAGCAGATAAGTGACTTAACAGGATGAGAATCATCTCTTTCAACGCATTCTTTCAACATACTAGAATGACATAATTATTTTTGTTTCAATCACCTGACGTTTTGGGAATATAAACTAAATCACTGTTCTTTGACTGAGTTTCATAAGGGCCAGAATACCGAGCTTGTAAGGCATGACTAGGAACAGGAAACAAGGCAAAAACGTTAACTCATGGTTTAAAAATCCCTTTCTTTGCTTTATTCTGCTTTGGATTTTCTTGAGATTTAATTTAGTAGTCACAATCGCCCTTGTAAGCTTATATCTATACTCTGATGCAAAATCAATCACATTCACGTTGGTATCATAACAAAGCCATTTAAACTGTTTTGGTGGCCCTCGTACTGAATGACGAAATACAAGCTCAAAAGGAGACTAAAACTAAGCGACTCTTGAACAGCAAACAAAAGTGAATGAAACCCTCCATCCCAATCATTTTGAAATTGCAAAGAATATGTCTGAATATTTAAGTGTTTAGTGGAATCATTCCAGAACTCCTTAGGATTCTGGATGAAAAGTATTAGATTTGTATTGCTTTGTCCCCAATTGACGCATAACCTGTTTAAAACATCAAAGCATGTAGTTTGATCCTAGATCAGACTGAATTGACTTTGGCAGACCCAAAACTGTGAAGACATTTGTCAGTGTCTAATAATAATGGTAGGATAAATAGTCTTCAAGAGTATTGCTTCAGAAAATCTCTAGATGCGTACATTATTGGTAGTTGGTACCGATTTCATAATTTAGCTTTTGAAAATGTACATACATAATCCACAATATCCCTACTGAATGACTCATCAGTTGCTGGTATAGGCAAGAGTGGGGTGTTGGGTATATTTTATTTAATTTGTCCACTAGTTGGCACACATGACATGCTATGAAATGTTCTGCCACATTATTACAGAAACATGGCCAACAGTAATTAGTAAAATTCTATCATTTGATTTTCATAGTACCGGGTGTCTAGCTATCATGACTAAATTTTTTCTTGTTCAGCTTTGGAAGAACTCTCTCGCGAGTAATGTTCCATTTATCCCCACCAAGTAGTAGTCACTTTCGCATTAACGTTCAATTGCATTATGTCACATAAATTTTGTTCCTTCATAGTATGTGTTATTTCTTAATTGCTTATGTTGTAGAAGTACAGAAAATGGCCATTATTCTCTTCAAACTTTGCTTTTTTAACCTGGATAATGAAATTTAGAAAGTAACCTGTTTTCTCTGTAAAAGCAGGTAAATTTGCACGTTTTTATTTACATAAGATGTGAATAAAACAACATATGAATTAAGATTTACATGTATTTATACTAAAGTTATACAAAAATGTTTAAAAGTGAGTAGTTTTCGACATTTGCCACTGTAATGTAAATCACTTTCACGTATCAGTCCCCAAATATAGTCTCCCATCATGATTTCGTCATAAGCGCCCAGGTCACAAAGCAAAGTTTGAAAAGAAAAATAGGTTTTTCCATTTACTTTAGGCATAAGCAATTGGGATATAACACTTCCTGCCAGAAACATGAAAAAGTAGAAATTTTGGTACATAGTATTATTAAGGTAACAACACATGGCCGTTTCTTCTGCTTCCTCAGACAACAATGACCTCTGACGAAATTCATTCACTTCAGGATCTTCTTCCTGCTCAGGAATAAGCTTAATCTGGCTCAGTTATTCCGGCTTTGTATCAGATATAGACAGATACTCCTTTGTTTTTTTTTTGAAACATTTTTACCATTAAACATAGACCAAGTGAACTCATCTTCTTTGAGCCTAGTAAAGAAAGTAGCTTCTAGATCTCCATTTACGTGATCTCTCTGGTAAAATGGTTTGACATCATCAAGAGTCTTTTCAACTAAGAACCGTTTGCTCATAATCCTGGTAATTGTACATTTAAGACAAATATTCTGAAATTTCTCGTCTTCACGTAGGGCTTCAAGAATATAGTTGGGTTCGCGATGGTCGTTGCTTAGTAATAATGAAACGCCATCTATTACAGTTTCAGAAACAATGGTTGACTTTAAATTCTAAATATGAAGGAGAAGATTAGCAAAGCGTAGCTCTACACCATAAATAAACATGCTAGCTCCAACTGAAAACTTCTCAGACAGTATTAGAATACCCTTTCATAACAAACACTGAGAAACTTCTGCATCTTATAAAATTTTAAATTCCTCTGAGATAAAATGCGTATATTCCTTCATGAATTCAAGGTTCAACCTTTTCAATTTAAATGGACTTTTAGCAATAAATGGCTTAATAGAGACATTAACCATGGTTAGGTCTACTTTCTTTCCATTGTTTATGTTGAGAACCCAATACTCAGATACGATACGTTTTTTTCCTCACAGAAAGAAGACACAGGTACATTTTTGTTGGTGCTAGTAATCGAAGTAAAACAATTTTTACTGACTTGGTGGAAAATGATTCGGAGGAGGGATATTGGGGACAAATGACTAAATTTCGTTACGTGTTTACCAATTAACGCTTCGTTTCAGTAATGTCTTAAACTTTTGATCAGCTAGCATTTAGGCTAATTTCATAGAGCTCACATTTTCCCTATTAAATGCAATAAAGCTTTTTTATTTTTATTTTCCCTTTTCTTATTTTCATCTTTCAAAACTCTATTCAAATAAGTGGTTGAGTCCAACAACGCAAAATGCGTATTTTTTTCTTTATGTTCATTGGCCTTAAGATTCTGCCCAGCAGTGTAGAAGTAGTTATTACTATATACATGATATTTTCTCGTAAGATTGCTAAAGCTCGTAATACTAGTCGCATTTCTTCTTTTGATATCTTAATATTCAAATAAAATTATTTTGATCCGTACTTTATGTATTTTACTAATTTGATCGGTTTAAATGAGTAAAGAACGAGTGTATGTACTGTGTCATTACACATAAATGATTATGTGTAATTTACTCTTAACAACAAACAAATTTAACAGGAATTTCGCACCATTTGTTAACAGATAAACTCACATTTCTTGATATCACAGGAAAAGCTTAGCTGAACTAAGGCTGGAGTTTTGCTCATCGCGGTCCTGCAGAATTACAATATACACTTAGAGTAATAGTAAAAGAAGGTAACAGTAGAATACGGTCATTAATGTTTTAGTTCTGTTTAATATTTTATGTTATTTATATTAAGTTTTCAACAATACCTCAAATCATTTACAAAATAAAACCATAATTGTTCAGATGTGAATTTGGATTTGATATAGACTATTTGAAAGTTTATCTGGGAAGGAGTGATAAAATATTTAAACTTCCAACTAACTTTTGACTTTATATGTAACTTTTATTGTGAGAAAAAATAAATTTGGAATACCCACCTGTCTGGATAAAACTAATTAGCAAATTACAATTAACTGAAATTTAATGGAAAAGCATGGATTTATTTTGAAATCGTTTCATATAATTTCTGAAAGCAATACAAATATATGTTATGTTTGCTAGTGTAATTTGTAACAAAAATTTTGTAGCTTAAATATGTGCACATATATATTCATTATTTGGAATAATTTTGAAAACGATGGAAAAAAGAGTATCACAGGGAAATTCAACACGAATTACACTCATGTATCATATGAAGTGCAGGGAGTCACTATGTGTTCGTTACAATTATCGTGAATCCATTCACTGCACTCCGGAATAAAACACAGCATGAAAAGTGTCTAGAATTCAATGTAAGATGGTGAAAGACAGTCCATACGACAAACAGCGGGATGTTCCCCCGTTCATAATAGGAAGTACATGCAGGACACAGAAGGGAATATGTGAATTAGGTATTGTTAAAGTAGAAGACGGAAATTCTTCAAAATGGATCCCAATGTTACTTGGTTTATCCTTACAAGATATACAACGGTCAAGTACAGATCCTGTCAACGAATTTGTTGTTCATACATGTGTTAATATTACCCTGAGGACAATAAGGTGACACATTTAATAAAAAAGAAACATCTTTGTGACCAGTAGGGTTTGGAGACGGCTTGAAAGGATAATGAAGAAAACGTTATTACAAGTTTAACACGATGACAGATATTCAACATTTCGACAAGGTTTCTCATCATCATGTTGAAATGTTGTACACATGTTACTATCTGAAACTTATATAAATTTTCATTGTTACCCATTCAAGTCATCTCCAAACTATATTTAACAGGAAGATAAATATTAGATCGAAGTAGCCTCATTGGACGAGTAACTGCAAGAAACCTACATCTGAGCAAAGGTAATCAAATCATTAGGTCGAAAGATGAATTGGAACATACATGTATAACAATCAAGATATTTAGCTTTTTACGTATGAATACAAATTTGAGTTGTTTGATAACAATCAGTTACAGTTTATTCATTGTTGAAGTATGATGTTCACCGTACAGTTACAACGAATCATACAGACAATAAGTGCATGTTTTGAGCTGCATCTCATCCAACAGTGTGATGACTTACTACAGTTGAGAAATTCCTGATTGATCACAAGCGCCATTTTCTATAGAACATGATTCATTGAGTGCGAATTATACTAACCCCAAGAAAATAGTACCAAGCATACAGAAAATATGATGTAATTCTATGTTACTAATAAGAAGGATGATAAATCACTCACAAACATGGCTTTGTCACCACAAAGTTTTGATATGGGCATTTTGAAAACTTATGGGCTAGCATCCAAACTTAGAAGGTTGAGAGAAAATGAAATAAACTTTCTGAAATGTGGTAAATAATACATGATTTTTGGAAATGTGTAGCACATTCATATATTAATGGAATGAAAATGAGATGTAACACCGTTTATAAAACAACGTACTCATATACGTAATACTAACACATCTCACAATGTATTAGTTTTGTCTTTTATTTTTCCTTCCATAATTTTTATATTGCAGATCAATTCTCCATTGAGTTAAGGTCACTGCTGCTTAAGAATTCCATTTGTGTATTGCTTGTAATTTTCCACAACTATTTACTTTAGTGTGTAAGCATAGCTTCCAAAATAACTTTAGTTTAGTTATAAATTGGTGCCTAAAATTTCTTTTCAGAGTTCTCGACTGCAGAGTTTTACTTTGCAGCAGCGGCCGCCGACATCCAACCACCACTGCTACACACGAGTTACATCTAAACCGAAGTCCGGTAACAGAATGGGGCTGCAAGGCCTGTCCTCACTCAAACCTGAGAGGCAGGGGAGACTGGAGAAGTCTATGAAGCACGCGAACGAGCTGCCCTCAGCCAGCTCGTCCAGCGTTGGGGTCGGTGCCAGCACGGCCTCGGGGGAGGGAGCCGAAACATCCACCATCCCCAGATCCAAGGGACCCTGAGAACCCAAAGCCTCAGCAGCGCTAGCAGAGGAAGCTAGGGGCCCTCGGAGTCCCAAGTAACCCTTACTGACCCAACCCAAACAGGAGAGACAAGACCCTCCTCAAAGGAACCTACCCCAACACCAACAGGGGGACAGGACCCTCTCCAACACTTACAGGAGTGGTAGGATCGTGGGTGCCCACACAGCCCCCAACCCTCACACCACCTAACAGGAAGGCCTGGACTTCCAGGGAGACAGGGGACGCCTTGGGACCACATGGGCCGTCCTGAACCTCCACTGGGGTCGCGTTTAAACCGGGAACCAAAGAGTGAGCCGAAGCCACCTCAGAGATCCCTCCACCATAAATGCACCCAAAGCGCCACCCACCTCACCAGAGGACGCAGCTTCTACTTCCTGGGCGAGCGAGACATGACCCTCCTCAGACGACCAAATCTCTCCCTCCCCTAACACTTTAGGCGCCGGGACAAGCGCCCCCTCGGAGAACCCACCCACGGCCGCTGCAAATGACGCGGAAGAACGAACGACCACTCCCGCCTTCTTAGCCCTGGTTTTCTTGGTCCACGAAACCGTCGGCGGCCCCGCATTCACCGAGGCACACGCTGACATCGTTGTGGCCACCATTACAAACTTTACACTTGAAAGTGCCTGCACTGTCAAAGTGTCCGTGGGCCAGATATATTCCGCACCGCGGGGTCTGGCACTCGGCCGCCACATGCCCAGATAGTTGACCATGACCTAGAAGCCGTCCACTGTAAGAAAGTTGGGAACCGGTTTCTTCATGTCCAGGCAAACTCTCTGGTTCCCGGTACACACTGACGGGCGCGTCTGGTGCGACTCATCTTCGATCATACGAACTGTGCCGTCCGCCGTCAATGCGTCCCTGTCGACGTCATGGACCAGTTCGTGACGGACCGACTTGAGGGTGAGTCATGTAATATTTTGCCCGGCAGGCTCCACGAGCACTCGCTGGTCTCCGAATGGAAAGTCACCCCTGTACAGCAGTATGAGGCTGACGCCAGCGTCGCCACATGTCGCCCACTGCCAAAATGTTGCAGACACTCGGTGTGGCTACCCCTGACAGCAGCATTCACGGCGTCTATGACCGCCGAGGGTAGCGTGGCCGCGGGCACCGCAAAGCGGATAGACGGCGGCCGCAGCCATAACGACCTGCACTTCACCGTACACACAGAAACACGAAACGGCTGCTACACAGCACGGGACCAGCACAACGTACGACCAAGAAAGAAGGCAGTGGCCGAACACGATACAGTACACGGTGGTAAACAACACAATCACCCTTAACTTATTTAATCTATTTGTAATTTCCGAGTAGTTAAAGACGTTGCTGTAAATACGATAATACTTATCTTAAAAATAAATATAAAAAAGCGACACAAAATTTACCGCGTATTTGGACGCAATTAGAGCAATATAACTTGCCCACAGTGACATCCAGTCTTTGTAACAAAACTTTAACAATCAAATTCTCAATGTAATCTGGTGTTTAATAACGTTTTACAATATTCCTCTAAACTTGGAGTTAGTAGTTAAAAAGAATCCCCAATATACTGTGATTACCACAAGTTGATTGTTGTTATTCATTACTAACCAATCTTTTCATCTCCCAGAGAATTCACGTATATGTGTGGTTTCATTTCTATAATGTTTTTACCATAAGTTGTGTAGAACTGCACCTATTAAAACTGTAGGCTAAAAGCTAGGATAAAGATATTTAGTCCAAGACTGAGCTTACAATAGAAAATTCTGTGTTATTTGCATTTGCTTTACATCAATACAAGGGCCCGGCATGGCCGAGCGCGTTAAGGCGTGCGCTTCGTAATCTGAGGATCGCGGGTTCGCGCCCGAGTCGCGCCAAACATGCTCGCCCTCTCAGTCGTGGGGGCGTTATAATGTTTCGGTCAATCCCACTATTCGTTGGTAAAAAGAGTAGCCCAAGAGTTGGCGGTGGGTGGTGATGACTAGCTGCCTTCCCTCTAGTCTTACACTGCAAAATTAGGGACGGCTAGCACAGATAGCCCTCGAGTAGCTTTGTGCGAAATTCCAAAAAACAAACAAACAAACATGAATACAAATTACCGTAAAATGTCTTATTTTGAAAGATCGTAAATTTCACCTTTAACAAATTACGTGCACATACAGTTATATCACTACCTGATGTTTATCTTTTGCGTAAGAATGCTTCTTTCATAAATAGATAACACAAAATAATTATAGGAATACTGGAATTCAGAACAATATAACACTGTAAGGTATAAATAACTGTTATAAGTTGATTTGAATCATCTTATTTGAAATTACGTTATAGCCATTTTATTGTTTAATGGTGGTTAGTTAATTAGTGGAAATAAACACATAATAAATCACGACAGTAGTACTATAGTGACTTTATGTATTGCTAGTTAAATATTGAAAATGGAACTAAAACAAAGTATGCTGTTAGAAATACTAGATAAAACGAGATAACACAATAAAACAAGTGTAAAAATACAAATAGTCAACACTTCGAAGAAGATTCATTAGGATTCAGTACCAAACAGTTAACGTTTCTAAAGTCAGTTGGAGTTTAATTACGTTATACTATTATAATGTTCTGAGTTTTCTCTAATTTTGTTTCATAGAAGGAATCACAAAATAAGAAACATTTTTCAGCTACTATATTAAGAAACTGTCCACAAATATATTACGAAACTGTCCACTACTATATTAAGAAACTATCCACTACTATATTAAGAAACTATCCACTACTATATTAAGAAACTATTCACTACTATATTAAGAAACTGTCCACTACTATATTAAGAAACTGTCCACTATTATATTAAGAAACTGTCCACTACTATATCAAGAAACTGTCCACTACTATATTAAGAAACTGTCCAATACTATATTAAGAAACTATCCACAAATTTTATCTTGCTTTCGACTGTCTTTATCTAAAGAAAAACTGTGGATGCAAGGTTGCAAACAATCGCATTCATTATTCTAACAAAGCCTTAAACAAGTTAAAATTAATTAAAAACATAAACAAATGCTTGTGTTTATGTACTGGAGAGAGTAAAAAAGTGTTTATAGTTAGTGTACTTTTAGCTCTTTAATTTTAGATCTAGAACCTGTGAAAACACAATCTATTAGTATGAAATACCAAACTGGAGTTTGCAAAAGGATACATTAAAAAATTCTCGAAAAATTCGAGAACTCTCTCCATAGCCTAATTATATTTGAATCTTTGTGGAATCTCGAGCCTGACGGACAGCAGTGTAGCAAATAATTTCATTCAGTCTCTGTAAATCGTGTTAACGGGAGACGAAAAACCCATAATCACCTTGTTTGCCATGATAACAGACTAATATTTCCACTCTAAGCTTTGTTCTTGCTACAAAACTATGCGATGACTTTTGCGACTTAAACAGTCCCATAAATAACAAAGGTGAGAGAAATTTAGTACCAGTTACAGATATTCTCTACTGTTACTAAATATTAAAACATAATGAAAACTTAAAAATTGGTAGCAACTGAAATATTGGAAAATGCGTGTTATGTTCGTATATCGCTATCAGTTAAATATTGTACAACCACGAAATCTTAATGGATGTTATGTATATGCGTAAATATTTTGTTAACGACAACATGTCGTGTTGTGTTTAAATTTTCATTTCTATTATTCATTTTTCCATATTGATATTATTGTTTCGAAGTTTAAACTAATATTTTGTTATTCATTTAGGGTAACATTTTAGAATTTTCTTGAATTAAGTAGACCAATCATATGTTTGTAAATGAGTGCTGGTGACTTCGAGTCTAGACGGGTAGTTTCGTGCAAGAACGGACACGCGCGGATTGCTCTGGAGTTGTATGGAAATTGCAAGATTGTTCGAGAAATAGGCCTACCGGTATAAAAGACGGTGACGAGAGATAGATTCAGTCATCAGTTTTTATTCGAAAAAAGAAGACAGATTCAGTCATTAGTTTTATTCGAAGAATAAGAGTGAGATTCAGGCATCAGTTTTAGTTATTTGAGAAGTTAACAGAGATTCAGACATCAGTTTTTATTCGAAGAAAAAAAAAGAGGAGACTCAGACATAAGTTTTATTTCAAAAGAAGAGAGTCAGTTATTTGAGAAAGATTAAGTGTTTGCTGTGATTATTCAACTTGGATTTGTGACAAAAGTTAGATCTACGGAAGCTGTGATTTTATTTCGTCAATCTCTACGATACATCTGAATTACTGCTTGTGCTGAGAGTCGGCGAATTTATTGAACTGTGAACTGTTTCGGAATCTCTTCGTGGGACCAAATTCACACCCTAGACTGGAATTTGAGACTTTCATTTTAGATCATTGTATTAGATACAGGCCAGTACCGTTTTGTATTGTGATTAATTTTGAAGTTTGAAACTAATATTATTTTGTTTTGTAATTAATTTCGAATGTTATAACTTAATATCTGTCACTGTTATTATATATAATTTGTGTTATATCTGTTATATTTGTTAATAGTTTAGTGTAATAAATTATACAAGCTGTTATTTGCGTTTTTCTGTTGCGTTTAGTCTACGAAGAACATAAAACATAAAAAATACGTAACACCAGACAATTTATTTAGTTACCTGACATTTCCTTACGATGGCTTCTTCGTGGACTCACCATTTATTACACCCTTTTTTGGTATTACTTTTATTCTATAAGACTTAAAATTAGTTTCATGATTTATGCGTTATTTAAATTTTACTTGTTTGTTGCACTTAAATCTTGAAATAATTTAAATTAAGAATTCTGATTACGTAGTTATAGAGTTGAAAATAATATATCTATGAATCTTAGGTGTTCTTACAGTTTACTTTCTGGTTAGTTAAAGTGATTCTAAACGCTAGTTACCTTTGATTTGGAAAATCCTAAAAATAAACAAATAAACTGCATAGCAAGTGAATTTGTTACGAAAGTATTGTTTGTTTTTGAAATTCGTACAAAGCTACTCGAGGGCTATCTGTGCCAGCCGTCCCTCATTTAGCAGTGTAAGACTAGAGGGAAGGCAGCTAGTCATCACCGCCAACCCTTGGGCTACTCTTTTCCCAACGAATAGTGGAATTGATCATTACATTATAACGCCCCCACGGCTGAAAGGGCGAGCATGTTTGGTGCGACGCGGATGCGAACCCACGACCCTCAGATTACGAGTCGCATGCCTTAATACGCTTGGCCATGCTGGGCCGTTATGAAAGTAATAGATATATTGGTTTAAATATATAACACACCTAAATTTTCAACAATAGAAGAAGCATCCATTCTTAAGCAAAATGAAACATTTCATTTTCTGACGGATATGTTCTACGTACAAATTCACACTAATTTCAGTTGAACACAATTGCTTAAAATAAAGTGAGAATACTTCTTAAGTATTACGATGGCCAGCTATGTTGTAATAATTACATAAACATTAAAATATCTTTGACCAATAGTAACATAACATGAATTACCCTATGATTAAGACCAGTAGAGTTGTGGCAAAGGTAAGAAGCCGTTTCGCTATGATAAAATTGGATCTAGACAGAAAGAAAAGCAGGAGTTTATACTACAATATTTTATTACGTAACTCAACTTTATTAAAGTAAAACTAAGCTTACTTAACTTTATATTAAGTATTAAATTAACATGATTAGAATAGAAATACATAAATAAAACTGTTGAAAGATTTGGTGTACGAGTATACACATATTTTAAATATATGTAAAAATTGGTGAAATTTGAAAACTTACACCAGCAACGAATAATCAGATGAATATATTCTGACACATCAAAATACAACTTAAAACATCTGTTCTTCTCAAAGCGTTTAGGCAGTATAGTATATTGTAATCCACACCAAACATCTGAAAATAAGGTGAGGTAATACAGTATTTGTTAGATATTTCTGTTTGTTAGATGGTTTCCTATTAGTTACGAAACACTTATTTTCCCAAATATTCTCTATGTTTCTAAATTTGTTTCTATTTTTAAACATCTAAACTTGCTTGTGTCATTATTTATCCATATAAAACGTAGTGGTACTTGCTTCCGTTGGAAATAAAAATCATACATCACGTGTGCTGAAGCACAAAGAATGCCCGTTATGGATTTTCTCCGCATAGAGAATTGTTATCGCAAATTTTGAAAATTTTAAAGTAATTTCGCCAAAAAAATTTTGTTTTATAGACGCACGAAAAATTCCGTTTGAATTTCCAAATACGATACACCTTGCAAGAGTCAATATTTTTATTACCTGTTACAGAAGGTCAGTGCCAACTGACTGAGACAAGTTACGTAATAGCCTAAAGTACGAAGGAGGGCTAAGTGCTGTCTACATATCCGGTTTTTAAATCTACACTTTTCAAGTAATATTAACCATGTTATAGATGAACTTGGAAAATTAAGACTAACCAGAAAAAGACATGCAACAAGTTGCATCCTAGTCATGCTAAGAAATAGTCTTGTAACAGTCGAGAATCCACAAACACTAAGCTCAGTGAAGAAAAAGTCATATGCATTTGTCAAGAAACAGTACGAAATAAAAGCAAGAAAGTTGAAAAAGTCACGTGTGCACAAGTTGTTTCAAAAAGATCCATTCAACATCTTAATACATCTCGCGGTTGAAGAATGATATGGACATTCATGCAATTATATTAAAATATTTATAAAACCAGTTGCTGGATGCAATGCGTATTGATTTCTGTATCTAAAAAACACACGCTAAGAAACCAGCGTCTACAACACAAGATGGATTATGAAAAGCAGTAGTGAAGAGTGCAATACTTTGGGCATGACAGCGTTACAAAAACGTTTTTGCACTGATAAATGCACTGCAGAGATATTGTCAAGATGTACTGTTATAAGATAAAGAACGGTTCAACGTGCTAATATGAACCGTAACGCTTTTGTGAGGCTAGAAAATAATTTTATTATAATACTCTCGATCTCTGTATTACAGGATAGTTTATTTCGAAACATTTTTAATAACTTCATTACCACATTACGAAATTACACGCAATATTATATTTAAAACCAAAATAATTTGAGAATCATTCATTTTTAAGGCGTTCTAGTTATATTTTTAGAAATAAACATTGAGATATTGATGAATTCACAAAGACCGGGATTACTTGTACTATTACTTTCATAAACACATGTTATGTATATGTGTAAATATTTTGTTAACGACAACATGTCGTGTTGTGTTTAAATTTTCATTTCTATTATTCATTTTTCCATATTGATATTATTGTTTCGAAGTTTAAACTAATATTTTGTTATTTATTTAGGGTAACATTTAGAATTTTCTTGAATTAAGTAGACCAATCATATGTTTGTAAATGAGTGCTGGTGACTTCGTGTCTAGACGTGTAGTCTCGTGCAAGAACGGACACGCGCGGATTGCTCTGGAGTTGTATGGAAATTGCAAGATTGTTCGAGAAATAGGCCTACCGGTATAAAAGACGGTGACGCGAGAAGTCAGTCATCAGTTTTTATTCGAAAAAAGAAGATAGATTCAGTCATTAGTTTTATTCGAAGAAAAAGAGTGAGATTCAGACATCAGTTTTATTTCAAAAGAAGAGAGTCAATTATTTGAGAAAGATTAAGTGTTTGCTGTGAATATTCAACTTGGATTTGTGACAAAAGTTAGATCTACGGAAGCTGTGATTTTATTTCGTCAATCTCTACGATACATCTGAATTACTGCTTGTGCTGAGAGACGGCGAATTTATTGAACTGTGAACTGTTTCGGAATTTCTTCGTGGGACCAAATTCACACCCTAGACTGGAATTTGAGACTTTAATTTTAGATCATTACATTAGATACAGGCCAGTACCATTTTGTATTGTGATTAATTTTGAAGTTTGAAACTAGTATTATTTTGTTTTGTAATTAATTTCGAATGTTGTAACTTAATATCTGTCACTGTTATTATTTATGTTATATCTGTTATATTTGTCAATAGTTTAGTGTAATAAATTATACAAGCTGTTATCTGTGTTTTTCTGTTGCGTTTAATCAACGAAGAACTTAAAACATTAAAAAATACGTAACACACATTAAACTGATTTGTTTGTTTGTTTTGGAATTTCGCACAAAGCTACTCGAGGGCTCTCTGTGCTAGCCGTCCCTAATTTCGCAGTGTAAGCCTAGAGAGAAGGCAGCTAGTCATCACCACCCACCGCCAACTCTTGGGCTACTCTTTTACCAACGAATAGTGGGATTGACCGTAACATTATACACCCCAACGGCTGGGAGGGCGAACATGTTTAGCGCGAAGCGGGCGCGAACCCGCGACCCTCGGATTACGAGTCACACGCCTTACGCGCTCTGCCATGCCAGGCCTCTGTGGTATAACTCTGGGTTTAAGGTTAGCAACCGGGTTAGAATCCGTGCGATACCATAAAATACTCTTCAAAAAAAGAAATGCAAAAGGGATATTTTTGTTATTTTAAAGATAAATATGTGTGATAACGTTACAAGCTCAAAGTATGTGATGTTACACGTGTTAAGGCACTGACTGACATTGATCCCAAATACAGATTGCAAATAAACATTTACTGCAGTATGAACATTTGAGGTTAGCAGTTTGAATGAATTATTGTGAAACATATAAAACTCGAAATAGTAAAAAATGGGTAAATTTCTCCAAATCATATAATAAAAAGATTTATTTAAATGAAACAGATTCACGTTAGTTTAAAATTTATTTTGTTTTAATACGGAATACTGAAATACAAAATGAGAATAGATGTAATGATTTGTTGGAGTGCTCGAACTATGAATTTGAGGGTTCGTGATTTACAGACCGTTGTTGCCAAAGCTGTAACATCGTGTATTATAAAACTGATTGCTATACCATTTTGTACAAATATCTGAAGTAAAATTATTAGGTAAATAAATAAAACAAAGAAGGAAAAAGAAAAAAAAAATGAGAAGTAAGACCCACTGAATTTTCTAGGATTGTAGAGGAGTTGGTTGCTTGTAGTTTTTTTTACAGCAAAGTCAGAACAGGTTATCTGCTGAGCTCATAGTTGGAAACCCACTTTCTGATTTTTAGCATTCTAAATACGTAGATTTACCGCTGTGCTAACGGGTCCTGAGAGATAGCAGAGAGTTCTAAGAGTGACGTTCGACAAAATGTCTGGTCAATAGCTTTCCTTTATTAAACGAGTTACGGTTTAAGCTGTATTTCTGTCAGATAGTAGTTACACGAAGATTCAAGTTTAGGTAAACTAAATTGGTACGTTGTATAACAATTTTATTGTATTGTTAAGTAAAACTTGGAGTGCTATTTTCGCATCGAAATTTACTTTTAAGGTGAGTTAAGCTTTAAAAATATAAGAAATAATGTAGCTAATATTGTGTAGATCATAGATTAGGTGTACATAATGTCATAAAATTTATTGATTTTCGAATGGATACCTTCGCTATTATCGATATTTTCGACCGTAATCTCCGGAAGATCTTTAATGGTTCAACCAGATTAATTACATTAGATTAGACACAAATCCGTATATAAAGTGATGAATCCTTATCACTCTAACAATACTGTTAATGAAACCAACTTTGAAGAAAGAATGCTGGGAGAAATGTTACATTAAAACATAAGTGACGAATCTATATATCAGTCTTAGCTAAATTATTTGTTATATTTTAAGTAAAAGACTATAGTGGTTTAGGTTATCACGATGTTGTCTTATGGTACATAACAAAGAGTTCGTACAACCAAGGTAGTGAGCATAAACTTTTATATACCATTATCTGACTTTCAGCACCCGGGAAACGTTCGATATTTCCAGATACTATTACGTTTCATAACAAATAGTACTGTGAATTAATATTTTTATATATGTACATCGCTGTTAACCCAAACAAACTGGTTTTACTTGTTCTTTAAGCAGTCATCACACGTATGAGCGTTAGTTGTGTCAATTGGTAATTTCACAAACTGTGCACCAACCATTTACAAACTTTTCAGCAAAGTAAATATCGACAGACGTATATTCTCATTTGAAAGGTAAAACTTATTTTTCCTAAATGTTATCTATCGAAAGGTTCAAAGAAGAATATTTCGTGTAATTATATATTCTCAAGACGATTGGTATAACTATTAACATCTTGACATTTAATTAAAATAAAGTACTAAGCAATGTTTCGACCTTCTTCGGCCATCTTCAGGCTATGTTCTGGAATTAATTCTAAAAATATAAATATAGTTGAAGAAATAGGAGCTTTCAAATTATTTTTTGCGTAAATAATACGTAAAGTTATTTATTCATGTATAATTAGTGTAGATTGAGTCATTCATTAACTTACCTGTAGTACTATTGTATGAAATACTTTCAAAATTAATATATGTTTGTATTGTACGTGCACATGTTTTCTTGTAGCAAAACCACATAGGGTTATCTGCTGTGTTCATCGAAGGGAAATGAACTCCTGATTTAGCGTTGTAACTCCGTAGACCTACCGCTGTAACAGTGGGGGACTGTATTTATTGTAAAACTTCTCGGAGAATAAATGCTGTCTCTTACTCTTCTTTTGATATAAAATTGATAAACATAACAACTATCATTAAAAAATATGAGTCACATATATATATATGTAGCAGTTTAAACCTAGGAATAAATCTTCCAAATTAAAGAAAATTTTTAATCACTTACCTTATCCTTTCCAAAAAAAAGTTTACAGTAGGTCCTTTTTATCCACTTATATTAATCCATGTAACAACGAGCAGCTTGGAAGGAGAAATTATAAATATACAAAATTATACTAAACATCCTCTGATATCTCATGTTCCATTTAAAGTTAGAAAACGTTTTCCTTTTTGTTGTAAAAAACAACAAATTCGCAATGGGCTAATTGTAAAATGCCTATCATAAGTTTCAGAACTCAGACTTTACACGTATGAACCCCTAAAGTTGAACCACTGTGTAAAGAGAGAGAGAAAGGGACTGATCTAAAGCATCGTGTTAGCGTATCGTACATTTTAAGTACGAAGAAAGGTTATGTGACATAAATACATCTGTTATTTCAAATTAATTAATTATTTAGTGAAAACAACTCACTAATTTGAGATGATAAAATCGTTTGGCCACAAATAAAAATTATTTATAGAATTGCTTTTTAGACAATTTTATATCTTAATCCGGACTTGTTCCTACTGAAAAAATACTTGACGTACCACTGAATATAGTTATCCGTCTCCGGAATCCTCCCTTCTTAATAAGTGAACTTATGTAGCTGTATCACTCCCCTCTACATAAGAACTGCTTCTGCGTGGATCTGTTTAGCATAATTGAAGATATAGTTAGTGGGGTAAAGGATGAGAGCTACACTGAAAGTAAAACGTTAAGTATAGCAATGCATTGACATTTAAACATTTGTGTGCTAACATCATACTGGGAGCAGGAATATATCATCAATTGGAGTTGTGGAGATTTTCATGTATAGTATTCCAGTTATTTAGAGTTGTGGAGATTTTCATGTATAGTATTCCAGTTATTTAGAGTTGTGGAGATTTTCATGTATAGTATTCCAGTTATTTAGAGTTGTGGAGATTTTCATGTATAGTATTCCAGTTATTTAGAGTTGTGGAGATTTTCATGTATAGTATTCCAGTTATTTAGAGTTGTGGAGATTTTCATGTATAGTATTCCAGTTATTTAGAGTTGTGGAGATTTTCATGTATAGTATTCCAGTTATTTAGAGTTGTGGAGATTTTCATGTATAGTATTCCAATTATTTAGAGTTGTGGAGATTTTCATGTATAGTATTCCAGTTATTTAGAGTTGTGGAGATTTTCATGTTTAGTATTCCAATTATTTAGAGTTGTGGAGATTTTCATGTATAGTATTCCAATTATTTAGAGTTGTGGAGATTTTCATGTATAGTATTCCAGTTATTTATTTCTCACTTTTTCGTTAGTAAACAACTACCTTCCAACTTCAGACTGCAGAGAGCGAAAGGTGGTAAAAAAGTGTGACGCTCTGGGCATGACTAAAATCACCTTGACGACACAAGAGTTTAACGGTCAGGACGGAGACCTAGAGGTCATACCTAGCCATACCTGATTTAGAAATGTTGACCAGAGGGGAAACAACAAGCTATCATCTTGCTTTTTGATTAGGGACATTTAAAAACAGAATATTAGAATGTGTGCAACGTAATTTTGTAATTCGAACTTTGGACTTTCATACATGTAGCCTTACATATTAATAATGAAATCCACGCTGGATCAATTCTATAATATACTTAGAAAGAAATACTGCCAAATAAATATTTTATCGATGTGTGTTTCTTACCTTAGCTTTAATTTTAACTTAATGATAGCGTATACACCCTCGGCCCTCGTGTTACCGGTCGAGCTTT
Organism: Carcinoscorpius rotundicauda; assembly: GCA_011833715.1. Taxonomy (NCBI): domain Eukaryota; kingdom Metazoa; phylum Arthropoda; class Merostomata; order Xiphosura; family Limulidae; genus Carcinoscorpius; species Carcinoscorpius rotundicauda. The sequence continues at coordinate 6,904,317 of CM022394.1, read as the reverse complement.
AGAGACACATGTAACTGAAAAAAAAAAGTTATTTTATAATCCTCTGAGGTGACGTACGCTGCTACGTGGCTAGAATGAATATCAGGTGAACAAATGAAATATATAGCTTTCGAAACAATAACAATTGCGTGTCAGGTGAGGCAGCTTATTAAACGTTCATTAAATAAACAATGGAACATGATACCGTAAGACTAAAACAAATACAGTTTGACAGTACGGCGACAGTAGTTTAATCTGTTTTATCCTGTAGACGAGATAACTTGTCCAAGCCGATCGGTAACACAGTGCCACGGACGAGTTATTGTTTCATGTTTTGCACATATTTCTTCATTTTGTGTATTATTTTAAGTTTGGCTTAGAAAAACAATAGTATTTCCTTTGTTTTAAAAATTACTCAATTTTGCTGAATAAAACTAGCATAGGAGTTGCCGTAGCAGCTGAAATACTTGGCAGTCAACAGGTTAATCAACTGTTTACACACATAGTACACAGAAAAAATATTGTTAAATCAACTTTGTATGGAATGCTTTCCTTGCTTCAATTTTAATTCTGGTGTTATGATATCGTTTAGACTCTTAGCTTTCTTCTTACTGGTTGAGCTTAAGAGACATATCTAACTAAAAAAAAGAATTTGTATTTCTATGAAGTTACACTGCTACGAGGCTAAAGCAGATGTCAGGTGAACACATGAATGATATAGCTTTCAGAACAATATCAATCGTGTGCCAGGTAATCTGATGTTTGCGTGTACAGAGAGTGAGATAAAAATATTCTTAAACATTCGGTCATTAGAAAAACGATATAGTTACACTAAAGAAAATAGCACTGGATAATATGGCGTCTATAGCTTAATTGTCTATCAACTCCCTTAGTTGTTTTGTATTTTTATTGTGATACCGTGACGTTAAAGTCGCTTAATGCAGGTGTAGTTACAATAAAGTGGTATGATTGGTCAATAGCTGAGTGTTCAAACTACGCTACTATGTAGACGTGATATACCTTATTCTTGTGGAAAATTTTAGCACTGTCCCGTGCCGTTACTTCAATTAATGAAAATAGCGAAGAGTTATTTTATACTAAACAATGTTGCTGCATCCTGCGAAACGTGTATTGTAAGTAAATGACATTCGTATTTGTAGAATTTTCTAGGATATCTGCCAACATTTTAGTAAACACAACCTCGTTTTGTTGAGTTAAAATGTTATTTACCGCATTTTAATCAAAACTTACTTATCGTGTTCAGTCTTCTTACTGAATTTTGCCGTGCATTTATGGACAAGAAATGAAAAAGAAAAATATAAACATTGAACATTACTTTGGAAAATTTGTGGAGAAACTAATGAGATTGATTAAAATGTGTTTTGGAGACATACAACTTAATGAGAATCAAAACGTTTGTTTAGCAGCTACTTTTTAAACATGCAAACATCGAAATAAGAACCTCTATTTGTATTTGATGTAACGCTTCTTGGTCATGTATATTTTCGAGTTAAGTGGTACGTTCTTTTATGTGTATTTGTATAAAAAAACATACTCTGTAGAATTTTAGTTTTGTCTCCATCAAGTCTGTCAGGAATGATTAGGAATGTTACTTCAGTCTTACCGCTATAATTATGATGATAATAATTTATTATTTTTCATTTAATGCCAACAAAATTTATTTCTTTTAAACTTAACAATCCAGCAACTGACATTCCAACTGACCTAATCAGGATCATTCCTGGGCCTAAACAGCGAAGAGCAAGTACACTAAACATACGGTGTTGAAACAACATACAAGAAAATCCATGTTTATTGTTTTAGTCTCGTTTTCAGTGCAAGTTTTTTACTTTCAGATGTGGCTTTCTTCAAGCTCAAATAAATGAATATTTGAAACATAACTGACAGTTAAAGAAGGGTAAAGAAGCAGGTGATATATTTTTATGTACATTTTGTCATCAATTGGTAGACTAAGCAGATAGCCCGATGTGGCTTTACTCTACGAAAACACATAATAATAATAATAAGTACATGATAATAAGGATACGGCATGACTATCAACTACTGACCGGTTTCGAGGGTATATGGTTTGCTTTCTATTGCCACAAAAATCGAAACCCACTCTTTGTGACAGTTGATGCGTTATCAGAATAATGGGTAAATTTCACGTTTTAAATAATTGTTATTGTTGTTGTTTTACAGTTTTTATGATTTTAATTTTACTCTCATAATCTGGATGTCATGACAAAATGTACAATTACCTGTGTCACCAGAGATTGTTCTAATGGACTTGTTTTGTTGAAGTTTCGTTATTTAATTCTATCAATTTCATGCTTGAAGAAACAATCTGTCAAAGGATATTGTGCTTGTTATAATACTAAATTTATAGTTCAAGGGGGTTAGGCCCCCCATTGGCTTAACGGTACGTTTGCGGACTTACGCGCTAAAAACCGGGTTTCGATACCCGTGGTGGGCAGAGCACAGATAGCCCATTGTGTAGCTTTGTGCTTAATTCAAAAACGACAACAAAACAAAAACAACAAGGGGGTTAGCGATGTTTAACTAGCGACCTGAGGTGGTGTTTTATTGGTATGATATTGAATTAGAAGTTGACACTTGAAAGGTAGGTGACGCTAATTGGTTGTGAGTGAACCATAACATTTTTGACATGATATTTTTAGTAAATAATGTGCGTAAGACTGTGTTCAGGTGAATAAACAAATAAACAAACGATGCATAAATAGTTGGTTGGTTGGCGTTTCATGGCGCGAAGCAACTAGGTTATTTGCACCAATCAATCCGTAAGAAATAAAGTAACAGTAAAATTATTATAAAGTGTAAATGGAAATTAAGGTAAAGAAAAACATTGGCCCAACGTCGGATAAAACTTAAGTAGAATTAAAAAACGCCAATGGCCCTTAAAAAATTAAAACCGTGGTAAAAAAAATATGTCTAAAATGCTACCATTGCTCACGGGAAAAATAACTTGGTAAAACCTGTGACCTGGTTAAAACAACTTGTTAAACCTGTGACCTAGTTAAAACAACTTGGTAAAACCAAGCTAACTTGCTAACGATGCTAACTCCCCTGTTATCACGATGCTAACTCCCTTGTTATCACGATGCTAACTCCCTTGTTATCACGATGCTAACTCCCCTGTTATCACGATGCTAACTCCCTTGTTATCACGATGGTCCCCTGTTATCACGATGCTAACTCCCCTGTTATCACGATGCTAACTTCCCTGTTATCACGATGCTAACTTCTGTTACGTATTTTTTAATGTGTTTTATGTTCTTGGTAGACTAAACGCAACAGAAAAACGCAGATAACAGCTTGTATAATTTATTACACTAAACTATTAACAAATATAACAGATATAACATAAATTATATAATAACAGTGACAGATATTAAGTTACGACATTCGAAATTAATTACAAAACAAAATAATACTAGTTTCAAACTTCAAAATTAATCACAATACAAAACGGTACTGGCCTGTATCTAATATAATGATCTAAAATGAAAGTCTCAAATTCCAGTCTAGGGTGTGAATTTGGTCCCACGAAGTAATTCCGAAACAGTTCACAGTTCAATAAATTCGCCGTCTCTCAGCACAAGCGGTAATTCGGATGTATCGTAGAGATTGACGAAATAAAATCACAGCTTCCGTAGATCTAACTTAAGTCACAAATACAAGTTGAATAATCACAGCAAACACTTGATGTTTCTCAAATAACTAACTTTCTTCTTTTGAAATAAAACTGATGTCTGAATCTCGCTCTTTTTCTTCGAATAAAACTAATGACTGAATCTCTCTCCCTCGAATAAAAACTGATGACTGAATATCTCTCGCGTCACAATCTTTTATACCGATAGGCCAACTTCTCGAACAATCTTGAAATTTCCATACAACTCTAGAGCTATCCACGCATATCCGTTCTTGCACGAGACTACACGTCTAGACAGGAAGTCACCAGCACTCATTTACAAACATATGATTGGTCTACTTAATTCAAGAAAATTCTAAAATGTTACCCTAAATGAATAACAAAATATTAGCTTAAACTTCGAAACAATAATATCAATATGGAAAAATGAATAATAGAAATGAAAATTCAAACACAACACGACATGTTGTCGTTTACAAAATATTTACACATATACATAACACTTCTCTGTTATCACGATGCTAACTCCCCTGTTATCACGATGCTAACTCTAACTCGAATGCCAACTTGAGTAGAGCCTTGAATACAGGACCGTAGTTCATGTATGAACTAGATACGGCAGCGACAACACTGGAGCAGACAGAAATAGCTGTGGTGTCAGCGCTCCCATGAATACCGATATGGTCAGGTATCCAGAAAAAACTGGATGGAAGTGGATGATAAGGAGAAATGGACCAGTCGGTTTTGAATACCGACGAGAACTGGGAGAGAAATAATGTGAATCGATTCCAAGACCATTATAACTTCTACATGATACAGGACAAGAGAAATGTCATAAAATTTGGCAGTGAACACAGAAACTGAACTACAACAAACCATGTCAAAACCCACTGAGTAATCTGATTTCAAACCATCTATATAAATGGGAAGGAAAGGACGATTCAAAGGGTGTTTGGTAAATAAAAGATGGTACTTCCAATTGGGAGTATCTAACTTCCTCGGATGACCAGTGAAGACACCAATGTTATTGAGGGACACCCAATTCAGCCAGCTGTGCTTGGATACGTAGGCCAAAAAATACAATGGCAAACCATCTATTCTTAAAAAGCATGGCCCAATGAAGAAGAGAAACACAACCCTAGGTCGGATGCTGTGGTGAGGATCGAAGTTTTGATGTATATGGTAAAGAGCGTTGCAAACAACGGAGGTGTACAGGAGATTCGTGAGACTCTGTACAAACTGTGTAATGGAGAAGTGTTCCAAAGCCAAAGCACTAGATGGTGAATGGGGTACAACATATTCATAGCTGATGTCTTAACAGAACTATATACCACAGACCCATAGTCCAGTTTCAATCGAATGAGGACACGATAAATCTTGAGCATAGAATATCGATCCACTCCCCGAGAGGTGGAAGAGTGGACAAGAGGATGTTTAATGGACATATACACTTGACACGTAGTTGCTTGGAGTGAGAAACGATATTTAACTTACGGTCAATGAAAAAGCCCCAAGAAGCCTCAGGAGCCACGAGAAGAACGTCACCGAGATGGAGCTTTAATGAATACTTCATTAAAAAAATTAATGTTTCTATCACACTACAACCAGAATAGTCTGTGGATAGTCTTTTGTTTGTTTTTTTTATACATTTTAGAAATTTAGCGAGTTAAATAAGTATACATACATATATATATATATAAATTTAATTATACAGGGTGTTCAGAAAGTCACTGTGCAGTTTTTTAATCATATACATATGCAAGTGCACAGTGACTTTCTGAACACCCTGTATTATTAAAACCATATGCGCGCAAAATGACGAAATATATGTTACAGTTTACTACATTTTCTGTGTTGCTTGGTTTTACTTAGAAACATATACTAAAGTTAGCCGAGAAATCCAATAAAACTATTGTACTTGCAACTTGTTTATGAAACAAATCAAACTTTTTTTAAAGCAAAATAACCTTTATCCAACCCATTCCCTGGAGCATCTGTCAATGTGTTCATAAAAGTATAGCATACACTTTGTGTTAGCGGTAACTATACCGACGAAGAACACTAAAATTCGTAGTCCAATTCCCCAGAGCATAACAAAGAACCCGAATAGTCTTTGCTCTAAAATAAACAAATAAAAATTATGGTATTACCATTTAGAATATAAAAATAGTTTCATCTGGAAGCAGAAACTAAATATTTTTTAACCTAAAATGGCATTCTTTCCTTCTAATAACCCAAGAGTTGGCGGTAGGTGGTAATGACTAGCTGCTTTCCCTTTAGTTTTACATTTCTAAATTAGGGATGGCTAGCGCAGATAGCCCTCGCGTAGCTTTGTACAAAATTTAAAACAAATCAAATCAAAATATTTTAGTTTAATTTCAGTTATAAACATTTTAGTTTCCAGTATAGTTCTTATTGTAATATGTGTCCGTTATATGGGTCAGTGTTAAGGTTAGACATTTCAAAATTCACAAATTTTCATTACAAAAACTGCATTTTGTAAATAGTTTCTAATCTACATAAAAAACTGCACATTATAAACATCAGTCAATGACAACGTGAGAACTATCATTCACTGTACCAACTTTACATTTATGTCAGTTACTTTGTCAGAAAACTGCATCTATTAAAACTGTAAGATAAAACGTAAGACAAATATATTTTGTCCAGGATTGAGCTTTAAAAATTCTGCGCTATTTGCAATCACTTTTCATTAATGCAAATTATCATAAAATGTTGAAATCCGATTTTCTAAGTGGTTTATTATGAATCATTGTGACTTTGATTTTTAACAAATTTTGTGTATACACAATTATACAAAAACCTGATGTTTAACTGATGTCTTCTAAACTTCTTTCTGTCATTATTTATATTTGTTATTTTGAATTTCACGAAAAATTACTCGAGGACTATCTGTGCTAGCCGTCCATAATTTAGCAGTGTAAGACTAGAGGGAAGGCAGCTAGTCATCACCACCCACCGCCAACTCTGGGGCTATTCTTTTACCAACATATTACAACACCCTCACGGCTGAAAGGGCGAGAATGTTTGATGCAACCAGAATTCGAACCCGTGACCTTCGGATTGCCGGGCCCACTATTTATTTATATGAAGCGTAGCGGTACTTTATTCTGGGATTTCTACGCACAGAGAATTGTTATCGCAAATTTTGAAAATTTTAACGTAATTTCGCCAAGAAAAAAATTTTGTTCTATAGACGCACGAAAAATCCCGTTTGAATTTTCAAATACGATACACTTCGCAAGGGATAATCTTTTTGTTAAGTGTTACGTATGGTCAGAGACCCCTGACTGAGAATAAACGTTGTGTAACAGCCTAAAATGCGAACAAGGCCTATGTGCTGTCTATACGTCCACAAATAACCCATTGTGTAACTTTTTTTTTTGTACAACAAACACTCAAACAGGCAAACGTTAAACAATGTTTTCTAACTTGTAATACAACATGAGTTAACGAAAGTTATTTGGTAAAACGTTACATATTTCTAATTTGTTCTTCCAAATTGCTCATTATTCTACAGATTAAAATAAGTGGGCAGGTAAGACCTAAGGTAAACTTTTTTGGGGAAGGATAATATCCGTTATTTTCAATCATGATTTATAATTTTTACTAATTTCATATCAGATGTAATTCAAGGGATAATTTTCATTTTTCGAGAATGTTTCGCTAGGCATGGCTAGGAGATTAAGGCACTGGACTCTACTCCAATGGTCGAGGGTTTGAATCCCTGTCACACCAAACATGTCTGCCCTTTCAGCCGTGGGGGCGTTATAGTTTCAAATTAACTCATTATTTAGTGAAAACAACTCACTAATTAGATATTACAAAATCGTTTGGGCACAAACAAAAATTATTTGTAGTTATATTCATTTATGATGAATTTAGTTTTCACGAATAATTGCTTAGAATTTCTTTTTAGACCATTTTATTCCAGACTGGTTCCAACTGAAGAAAAGACTTCAAATACCTCTGAAAATTTTGATCCGTCTCCGGAATCCTCCCTTCTTAATAAGTGAACTTATGTAGTTGTATCACTCCCTTCTATATAAGAACTCCTTCTGCGTGGATCTATTTAGCATAATTGAAGATATAGATAGTGGGGTAAAGGATGAGAGCTATACTAAAAGTAAAATTTCAAGTATAGTAAAACATTGACATTTTAGCATTTGTGTGCAAACATCATACTCACGTTAAATGATTTCCTGACCTGTAGAGAGCTAAGAAAGTCAGTACAAATGGTACAATCGGTGTAATGCATAGCTTTTACGTGTTCCATAGCAAGATAAATGGAATCCTACTCTGCAGTGAGCACATGAACTGTAGAGGATGTCCTATGAGCAACTGAACCACAACAAATCTTGAAAGACCACACAGATCACTTGATTTTGAACCATCTATAAAAAACAAAATAGAAGAATGACTCAAAAGATGCTTAGCAAAGATAAAGCAATACTTCTAACGAGGGGTATCAGCTTTTCTCAGATGACTCAAAGAAATGTCAAGAAAGAGGTGTAATACACTAATCATCGAAGGCAACGACGTCATCCAATGCAAGACTCAATTCAGCCAGTTGTGCCTATATCTGAAAGCGAAAACAGTAATTGCAGACTGTTTATTCTGGAAGAACACAGACAACCGAGAAAGAAAGACACAACTGCAAGTGAGATATTGTGGTAAATATCGAAGCTTGGTAGCATAATGCAGAGAAAGTTGCAAATGGCTCAGGTGAATAGAATATTTCTGGGATTATGTATAGAAACTCTGGACTGAAGAAATAAAGAGAGCTCCAGACTGTGAATGGAATACAACATCTTCAAGGCAGAAGCAGTGGTAGAATTATAGACAACAGACTCATAGTCCAGTTTGAATCAAATGAAGACACAATACATCTTGAGAGTAGAAAATTAATCAACTTCCCATGAGGAAGAAGAGAGGAAATGGAGGATATTATATGAGCCTATACACTTGATATATAGCTGCTTGATGTGAGAAATGAAATTAAACTTACGGAAAAACAACACCACTAAGATAAAGCTTTGGATCACGATGTAAACCTTGTTGACAGCAAAAGTTTCTGCAAACTGTTTAGGGAGAGAACATTGAAACTGTTTGCAGTGATCCATTTCTCAAGCGACTGAGAGAATATTAAGCTTGCTGCTCAACTGATGACGGAGAAGAATTGTGGAAGATGCCAACACAGATGTTTTTTATAACTTTAGGTGAAAGTTGTTTATTGATAGCGTTGACCTTAATATTGAAAAGTATGACACTTAAGACTCAGTCCTGAAGAACTCCAAGTACCTGTGTGAAAGAACAAGAGAGGGTCAAACCCATAGATATTTGGAATTGCTTGTCATGTAAAATATTACAAATAAACATAGGTAAGTGTTCACGTAATCTACAGGAATGAAGGTCTTGCAAAATGGTGAACTTCTTAAGATCAATGATGAGACAAAGAAGACGGACATTGTATCTTGAGTAGATTTGCTCTGATTGAGGTTTTAATACAAAACATAAGATCTATGGTGGAACGTTGTCAATGGCACTAACATTGAGTAGGCAGAGGAGACTGTTTCACTAAAGAAACCAAATAAAACAAATTTCAACCATCTTCTCTAAGACCATACAAAAAACAGGTAGTTAAATCAATTTGATGATAATTAGAAGGAAATTGAGGAGTATACCCAGGCTCCGAGAAATACATTCTGCCATGTTTCATTAAAAATGTTCTCATGCCATATCCAGTTAAAAGAAATAGAAAAGAAGACCAAGAGGGGCGGGAAAGAAATGTTACGTCATCTTATAGTGGATGTCATCGGTTCCATATATTGTACTACTGGATCAAAAGTTGCTGCAATATCATCTGACCCGTTTTTAAGCCTTCCATACTTACTGGCAGGCTCAAAAACATCACCGACGAGAATACTAATACAACCATGTAAATGAATGGCTGCTTGAATGATACAGTCCGTTAATGCCTCCATGCAGTCTTTAATAGATGGAAAACTAATGACAGAAGGATCAATATCCAAATAGAGAATAAATAAGTCAGTCAATCTGGCCGAGGTTCCACCATGGTGTCGACTGCAACACTCATGATTACAGGAAAATTTACACTGCCCAGTGTGTCACTGTTCAACATCCAAGATATAGAGATGTATGGCAGTAACAGACTGTGGTGCATGAAAATAATAGTAGGAAACAGTATTGAAATGGAGACAGAAAATGTTCTATAAGAGCATCAAGGTCTGAGTGATCACAAGTTTCTCTGGGAGACAGATAAAGAGAACAAAGATTGATCATATGTCCCAAGGAGATGTAGATGCTTATTACCTGTAAGGGTATATCGAGTGGCAGAGAAAAGGTGGATACATATTGGTCAATAGCAGAGACACCCATCAAATAACCATTCTGGTATAAAGAAAGCAGCCAAAATGTGATTGAATAAGTATGCTTCAGGAATGTCTCTTGTAGGGATAGACACACGGGATGATAGAAATAAAAGTATTAATTTCATACAAACTACAACGATAACCTTGATAGATTTAGTGTATTAAAGTGATCATTTTTTTTATCCAGATGGAGAAGAAATAAACGGAGAATTCTTCTACTTAAGACCACGTTATTTTCCTTTAGTGGAAGTAGATTTGTCGACGTCCATGAAATTTGCTCCGAGTCAGTTAGGCAAATATCTGTCAAATTCCAGTGACCGAGTGCGTGAATAATTGCATCGCATGATCAGAAATCTTGTTAACATTTTTAAATGTATTCGTTTACTTCTACCAAGAAGAATATGATCAATTGCAATAGACGCAGTGAGAATCATAGAATTACACTGGGTATCACGATCTTTGATATCACAACAAGCCATGTCACAAAATCAGAATAAGAAGCGTTTGAATGATGAAACCGCTGAAAATATCTGAAAGGGTTAAAAGTATGTGGACCTTGCAGTTCAGATAACTTGTACTAACAGTGATAGTGCACATCAAAATAAAAACATTAGTAGGCAACATAATACCATCTTTTGCTGTAGAGATATGTTACATTACTGAAACACCTTGGGTAGAGAAACAATTTATGGTTACAGACTCTGATTTTTTTTCTAAATCCTTTCAATGAATACTTCTCGGAGGTATTCAAAATAGTGCAGTAAATAACCTTAATTGGTGTATCGCTAATGGTCTTCGAATTCAAGAGAAATTTGCTGTGACTTCTTTTACATCTACAGGAAAAAGAATTTTTTAACTGTCTTTAAAGTCTCAGTAAGTCCCTCTAAATGCCTCTGAATAAAAAGGGAAACATTTGCTCGAACATTTGTCAGTAAAAGAATGAATGATGATAAAACGAGATACAGAAACACTAGGTGCTGGGGATTATAGAGCAGTCTTCTAAAAATAGTTGCTTTTTAATTAACCGTTTTTTATTACTTCATTTTCCGGAACTTTTCGAATCCATAATAAAATAACAGTGCCCACTAACTCCATGTAAAGCAATTCCAGGGCCAGTAAAGAGAAAAGAGAGACAATATAAATAGTATAGTTCGTGTTCTGCATAGCTTCTATGTGATTCAACGCAATAGAAATATCATACAATTTGGCAATTAACACATAAACTGCAGAGGGGATCCTGTGTGCAGCCACCAAACCACAGCAAACCATGGCAGAGCTCACAGTTGTTTGAATTCGATTCATCCGTATAAATTGGAATGTAATTATTGTTCAAAAGATGTTCGACAAATAGAAGACGGTACTTCTAATCAGGAGTATCCGCCTGTTACGTATTTTTATGTTTTATGTTTTTCGTAGACTAAACGCAACAGAGAAACACAGATAACAGCTTGTATAATTTATTACACTAAACTAAATATATATATGTAACAGATATAGCATAAATTATATAACAACAGTGACAGATATTAAATTACAACATTCAAAATTAATTACAACACAAAATAGTACTGGTTTCAACCTTCAAAGTTAATTGCGATACAAAATGTTACTGGCCTGTGTCAAATATAATGATCTAGAATGAAAGTCTAAAAGTTCAGATCAGAAATCCGAAATTCTATTCTAAGAGGTGAATTTGGTCCCACGAAGAAATTTCGAAGTTTGAATGGAGAATGACGAAGTTCTTTTTCACGGTGCCTCCGATGAACGTCTCAAACTTGCCGACTCTCAGCACAACTAGTAATTCAGATGAATCGTAGAGATTGACGAAATAAAATCACAGCTTCTGTAGATCTAACTTCAGTCACAAATCACAGCAAACACTCAAATGAATGAATGACTCTCTTCTTTTGAATAAAACTAATGTCTGACTCTTTTCTCCTCTTTGAATAAAAGCTAATGACTCTTCTCTCGTCACCGTCTTTTTATAACAGTAGGCCTACTTCTCGAACCATCGCAAAATTTCTACAGAACTCCAGAGCAATCCGCGCATGTCCGTTCTTGCACGAGACTCAACGTCTAGACACAAGGCCGCAAACATTTCATTTACATACGTATGATTGGTCTACTTAATTCTAGAAAATTCTAAATGTTACCCTAAATGAATAACAACATATTTTATTAGTTTAAAGTTCGATATAATAATATAAATATGGAAATATAAATAAATGAAATAAAAATTTAAACACAACACGACATGTTGTCGCTTACAAAACATTTACACGACACTTACATAACACCGCCTTTCACAAATGACTGAGAAAAACGTTCAGATTTGGGGATGGTTATAAGCCATGTCTGAATGGGCCGACCAGTGGAGACAGCAACGTCACCTGAGGACAGCCAATTTCAGGAACAATGGCAGACCAAACTCTCGAATAGAGAATTTTGGAAATCCCTTGTGCAGAACCAAAGACCTAGACGGTGAACGGTGTCCAACATCTACAAGGCTTATATCCTGCCAGAACCATAGACCACAGACCCATATTCCAGTTTCAAAAACTGACAACACGATAGATCTTCAGCATCGAATGTCGATCTATTCCCCAAGTAGTGGAAGCGAGAATACGAAGAATGTTTAATGGACATATACACTTGGTAAATAGTTGCTTGATTTGGGAAGTGAAATTAAACTTACACTCAATAAAAAAGAAGCATGAAAAAAGAAACATCACCAAGATGGAACTTTGGATCAAGGTGTAAATATTGTTGGTGAAAAAAATCCATGCAGACAGTTCAGAGAAAGAAAAGTCAAATCGCTTGCAGAGGTCCACTCCAACAAGTGATTGAGAGCATTTTGGTACTGCTGCTTAACTTATGACTGAAATGAATTTTGGAAGTTGGTAAGATTGAGCCAATTTTCAATGATAAGTGGGAGTTGTTCCGTGATGGCTTTGATCTTTAAACTTAAAAGTGTGGCACTGAAGACACAGCTTACAGGTACTCCATGTTCCTGCAGGAAAGAATGGAAATGTGTCGAACCCACGCTAACTTAAAATTACAAGTTCATTAAAAGAATTAAAAAAGGTCAAATGGCAACACAACCCATATGAGTGGAGGTCTTGCAAAATGCCGTATCTCCAGGTTGTATCATAAGCCTTCTTAAAAACAAATAATGCTGATAGAAGATGTTGCCACTTCTCTGATCATCGTTTCAGATTGAATTAGGATTGCTCCCTTGGGCTAGATCCAGGAATAAAGTTTCTCAGAAAAACCGCACCTTAAATAAAAAAAGTATTGGTCATATGCCACAGCAGTGCTTCACAACCTTTATATCATTCATTTTTCACAAGTCATTTACCCCAGTTTGATTAATGGCGTAAGTACTAATTATAGTGCAGACCTCTTTACCATGGCTTAAATGCATCAAATTATAACTAGAACTAGTACATAATAAATTAACTAAAAAATAAACGTGTATTCTCAAGATGGCTGGTATGGATATTAAAATTATTTATTATTTTATGGAGCACCTCTTTCTAATATTTTGTTGTAAAGTTGTAAAAGAAGCGACATTTGGGGGAATTACAACATATTTTATTTAAATATTTATGGTTTATTTATACCAATGTTGGCAAAATACGATATTATATTCTAAAAAAAACATGTTAACCTGCAGATGACCTAAGAAGATCAAAACGTCGTTCACTATTTTATTTTAATAAAGGCTTTAATACCAATATGAGCTGTCTTGAGAATACTATTTTAATTCAAGTGGGTTTCTCGTCATCACGAAAAAATAAATGTATTTATCACACTACAACAAGAATAAATAACAACAACTAAATACCTTTTCTTTGTTCTTTAATTTGTTGTATAATTGATAATACTCGTTATTCTGATTAAACCTTGAGTGAACCACTCCAACACTTGAGAAGCAACAGGTAAGCTGGTTAGATCTTTACAACATAAAAATGGATAGTGTTACGTATTATAGTTTATTTCGGACGAGCCTCTGATTTATTCTGCAATGTATGTTAAAGTATTACTATTTGAAATAACCAGAAATTTGAATTTAGAAGTTAATTAAATGTGAATACGTGTCAAATTTATGGTCTTTACCAACAAGATTGATACACACAACTTTCTTTTTAACACAAATATATTTCAATATACAAACAAAAAACAATACAATTTATAACAACCGTTACTGTTAATAGTTATCACAAACGATGGTTTATATAGAATAGTTTTACAAATTTACAATAATACTTGTCTCTGGGTGTGATGGTTTTTATGTACCATTTAGGTGAGACAAGATCTTCACTCAAAATCACTGAGCAACACCACTAGCAATCACTAGAATTAAATACGATCCTAGTTAGGAAAACACGTATGTTCAAGAAATCTTGATAGAAATAAAAAAAAAACCCGTATAAGATAGACCTTCAGAAAGCACTCGGGTTGTAAGGTTGCTATTTCACTGCACACACAGCTGGTACGTTGCTCACTAAGCAGGAATAAAAAATTCAGAAAATGCACAAATAAATTATTTTCATCACAAAGTAGCGAAATTACACACAAGCTACGTTTTATACTGAATAATTTCGTATTTTAATGAGTTTTGTGTTATTAATAATAAATCTTAATGGATGAAAGAAATTAATACAAGCGTGTAAAGTTTTTATCGATCTTAAATGGATCAACATCAACAACTTTAGGATTATTTCTGTATATTTCTGCATCATGACCATTCATATATTTATAACACAGATAATACTTTGCAGTTAATATATTTAATTGCATCTGTTGATGTTAACACAGAGCAGCGGTTGTTTACTACTATAAAGTTAATATTATAAGCTAGTACTGACGTCAATATCACGTCATTAGAAAGAGCTTAATTTTCTGTCAGTTCGATGTATTACAACAATCTTTAACTAACAGTTTTTATTCAAGTAGTTTACCGCCATGTTACGTATTTTTTATGTTTTAAGTTCTTCGTAGATTAAACACAACAGAAAAACACAGATAACAGCTTGTATAATTTATTACACTAAACTATTAAGAAATATAACAGATATAACACAAATTATATATAATAACAGTGACAAATATTAAGTTATAACATTCGAAATTAATTACAAAACAAAATAATATTAGTTTCAAACTTCAAAATTAATCACAATACAAAACGGTACTGGCCTGTATCTAATATAATGATCTAAAACGAAAGTCTCAAATTCAGGTCTAAGGTGTGAATTTGGTCCCACGAAGTAATTCCGAAACAGTTCACAGTTCAATAAATTCGCCGTCTCTTAGCACAAGCAGTAATTCAGATGTATCGTAGAGATTGACGAAATAAAATCACAGCTTCCGTAGATCTAACTACAGTCACAAATCAAAGTTGAATAATCACAGCAAACACTTAATCTTTCTCAAATAACTGACTCTCTCTCTTTTGTCTCTCGCATCTTCTTCTGTTTATATATTGTAGGCCTAAACTCCCCGAAAGACCGCGAAAGTTCTACAGGTCTCCAGCACAATCCACGCATGTCCGTTCTTGCACGAGACTACACGTAGTCACCAGCACTTCATTTACAAACATATGATTGGTCTACTTAATTCAAGAAAATTCTAAAATGTTACCCTAAATGAATAACAAAATATTAGTTTAAACTTCGAAACAATAATATAAATATGGAAAAATGAATAATAGAAATGAAAACTCAAACACAACACGACATGCTGTCGTTTACAAAATATTTACACATATACATAACAGCTACATTTAGTGAAAGTGATTTTTCTATAGTTTTTCATTTATCATCTTCAAGAATATTAAAATATCTGCTAGATTCCAACTGACTGGTGTGTAGGAAGGTTCTGATTAGAGGTTGAAAAATGCTGCTGAAATCACGAACAGTCTTGGAAGGTCTTTCATGATGAGTGTGTTTTATATGTTCCAGAGCCAAACCTAATTTTTAACCTTTTCATTGTGTTTTGTATTTCTGTTGTTGTTGTTGTTTTATCGAGTGTCTGTACTGTGACATCATGTTCACTCAAAACAACAAAACTCCAGAACAACTGTTAATTAGGATGCAATAATTTACCGATACTTAAAATTAAAGTGTTTGTACCAAAGCGATAAAAAGTTTATATTTGATTGAATATATACTCTTACACCAACATGGTTTTAACCACGATAGAACTAGAATGAACTTCTCAGTCTTTATCTAATGAAATAACATAAAAATAAAAACATTTTTTTAACCTTGAATGGCCAGGAGTTAAGCAGTTTGCAGGTTCAAATCTTCGTCCTACAAAACATGCTCGCCCTTTCGCTTTTGTAACGTACCATTAATACCACGATTCGCTGTTTAAAAAGTAACCTAAGAGTTGGGTGGTGGGAGGTGATGAGTTTCTACCTTCCTTCTAGTCTTTCACTACTAAATTAGGAACGTTCAGCACAGATAAACTTCGTGTATCTTTATGTTAAATTCAAAACAATTTAATACATTTGTATTAAATCACTATTTCTGAGTGATGGTCTTCAGGAAGTACATTACCGCCAATCTGTTGTATTAACCACTAATCTCACTTTGTATTTCGTGAAAACATGAAAGTGTGACTAGGATAATAATAGAGAATAACATACATGAAAGATAAACAGAATGCTGACAACTAAAGACCATTGATAATGTTTGTTATAATTTGGGGTATTAAGTGAAGCAAGGATAAAGACGTGTACCTTTGTCTATACAAAATAACAAATTAATACATTCAAGGTGTAATATCTAGAATCGCGAAAAATAAATAAATTTTATGTTTGTATGGATTAAATATTTTAAAAGCTCATATATTCGTAATTAATAACATGAAACTAAGGGATCATTAATAACGTTTAGTAAAGTTTATCCCTCTATTTACTTGGTTAACTAGCAGGATAAGCGAGTGAAAAATTGCAGATATTAAAAACAATTTGTATGAAACACACGAAACATAAGGTTATTGTACTGACGAAAGTGTACATACAGTATGTTTATCGTTTAGAACATTATGAAATACCCGTACATGAAACATTAAACCATGTAATTAGACTGAGTTATATTTTTAATGCTAGAAAATGATAAATTACCAGAGTTTTCCTAACTGCATGCCATCCGTCAGTACAGAAGTATATCTCCAGATATAACGCTTAAATCAGGGGTTCGATTCCCCTCGGTGGGTTCAGCAGATAGCCCAATGTGACTTTGCTATAAGAAAACACACACACACTCCTAACTGTAATAACGTCATGATATGCTATGGATGGTGGAGAACTGAAGAGTCTCTCAGAAATACTATAGGAAGTCTTGTGAACAATATACTACGTAAACGTAATGCTTTTGAACCAGTGACATGGTAAGATGTTGAACAAAAAATACCTAAATGAGCATTTCACAAGATGTTGTGGGAAATGTACACAAGTCCCTAATTTAGCTTTGTAAAATTAGATCGAAAGCAGCTAGTCATAACAACCCACCGCCAATTCTTGGGCTACTCAATTAACAACGAATTGTGGAATTGACCATCACAATATAACTTCTACACTTCTGAAAGAACAAGTATAATTCGTGTGACAAAGACTCTAACCTGTGACCTTCAGATTACGAGTCCAGAAACATAACCATCTGATAATGCCGAGCTTACGGGGTAATTATTTGCAGCCTTGATAGATGATTTAAAGAACGATGGACATATTGTGAAATGTAGTGAAGTAATCGTATAAAGGAAATGTTTGTTTTTCAAATTTTGTAATTGGGGTTAAAACAAAATTTATTATGAATTCAAAGTTCACTTTTCTAGTAAGAGGCTGGCAAACGTATTGAAAAACTTTGTAGTGATTATAATACTTCGGCCCGGCATGGCCAAGCGCGTAAAGGCATGTTACTCGTAATTTGACGGTCGCGGGTTCGCGTCCGCGTCGCGCTAAACATGCTCATCCTCCAAGCCGTGGGTGCGTTATAATGTAGAGATCAATCGAACTATTAGTTGGTAAAAGAGTAGCCTAAGAAGTGGCGGTGGATGGTGATGTTATGTAAATGTCATGTAAATGTTTTGTAAACGACAACATGTCGTGTTGTGTTTAAATTTTCATTTCTATTATTTATATTTCCATATTTATATTACTGTTTCAAAGTTTAAACAATAAAATACGTTGTTCTTCATTTAAAATAACATTTAGAATTTTCTAGAATTAGGTAGATCAAATATATGACTATAAATGGAAATGTTTGGCGGCCTAGCGTCTAGACGTAAAGTCTCGTGCAAAAACATACATGCGCAGATTACTCTGTCGAAGTTCCGGCGAATGTTCGAGAAAAGTAGGCTTACTAGCATAAAAAGACGGCGACGCGAGGAGGGAAAGAAGAAAAGTCAGTCATTAGTTTATATTTAATTCAAGAAATAGTGTCTTTGTTCGAGAAGTTTTCAACGGTCGCTGTGTGGTTATTCAACTTAACTTTGTGACTATAGCTAGATCTACAGAAACTGTGATTTTGTTTCATCAATCTTTGCGATTCATTTGAATTACTGGTTGTGCTGAGGGTCGACACGTACGGGACTGTTTAAGAGAAACCGAGGCGAATTGGAAAACAACAAATTTGGGACATTCATCGTAAAAGGAACGTCATCAAAATTATTGAACTGTGAATTGTTTCTGGACTTTCATTCTAGATCATTATATTAGATACAGGCCAGTACCATTTTGTGTTGTAATTGATTTTGAATGTTAAAACTGAATGTCTGTCATTGTTAATATATAATTGACGTTATATCTGCTACATATATATTAGTTTACTGTAATAAATTATACAAGCTGTTATCTGTGACTTTCTGTTGCGTTCATAAAACATAAAAAAACGTAATAGTGATGACTAGCTACCTTCTCTTTAGTCTCACACCACTAAATTAGGGACGGCTAACAACCCACTCACTTAAAAACTTGTTAGAGAAACCGCAGTGATTGCGGCCCTTTGTATTTTAAGGAATTGAGTGGCAGATGATGATGATGAATTATAATACTACATGTTTTATTTCTGGTTAACAACTAATAACGTCAATTATTTGACAGAATAAAATTGATATTACAAAGTCAATCAATGTTACAATCAAGATACATGGTTATCCATCACAATCAGGCAGTTACATTATTGTGACATATAGGCATACCCTACAATTTATACCATATTATTGTGATATCGAAATCTTCAAAATTAATTATTTAAATTAAATCTTTACAATTTTCGTTAAGCACATCAAGTCTTCATTTTATGAAGAATCCGTGTAAGTCAGAAAGAATTGCAAAGTCATTAACAAAGCTGTTATTTGGACATATGTTGAGAATTTTATTAAAGATACTAAGTTTAAGAATCATTTTAAATCTTATATGTAGTTTACAACATATGGAGCTATTCGTCACCAACCACTGCCAACTTTTGGGCTACTCTTTTATCAACGAATAATGGTATATACACTATTCCTTTAAAATAATTTTATATACCTGTGTATGTAAATTTATCAGTTTTAACCTCTAAATCGCTAGTCTCAAGTAAGAAATAGACACAATTAGACTATAAAGTAGGAGAGCGAGATGTGGGAGCTCAAGCCCACCACTTTCCATATCTTGGAACAGCTCATTGTGCAGCTTTGTATTTAATTTCATACTAACTCTCTCTACAATGCAGCAAAAAGCAATCAGTTAAGCAAAAACAGTCTTTAACTGGTAACTTTAATCTTATTTTACAAATAGTTTTGTAACTCGTTTATATAATTTTGTTTTTATCTCATTTAATATTAATTTTGGACCATTGAAAATAAAGTATGGATTTTATGACACAGCCAATGTCAAATATTCTGATACTGAGTGAAATAAAATAAAGAGAATATCAGTGTTGAAATATTTTGTTTGTGAAATAATAAGGCTTTCGAGTACTAATAAAATTGATAATATGACACTAAAATGAAGACTTTGTTTGAATTAGATTAATTTGAAATGATCATACAATCTTCTGATTGATTAGGTTACTCATTAATCTATTGTATTTATGAATATTTTAATGGACAATACAAAATATAACCCTGGATGAAGATTATTATCTAAAAATTCTCATTTGGCTGAATTATGCCTGTAATTAATTATATTGTGATACCAAATGAAAAAGAAAACTTTCCAGTTTACACGTAACAGTGCATTTAGTTATACGGTTATAGAGGTGTTCCATAATTTGATTCATATTGTTCATTCCCATACTCCTTATATTACTGAAGGCTATTTTGTTGGTCTTGTCATGACATCCTACAGGGTGGTCGCTAGAAAAGCGGAAATTGAGGGTCAGATGAGATCATGAATAAAATGCGTGCTTACTCATTTCTATTTTGATTTCTTTACATCATGAATAAAATGCATGATTTTAATATCATAAAATGCATTTTGAGCATCTATGAGTGTAATATAACATATGCCTTTAAAAAACTTTGTAAAAATAAATAGCTGTTTGACAAATTTTCCGCTTTTCTAGCGACCTCCCTGTAGTTCTTTTTCATACTTATTCAAGATTTGTTACTTCTGAACAGTTCTTTGTTTATGCTATGTTTAGCATTCTCTTCTTTATCTTAGAGCAATTGTGTATTAGGTCACCAGGTCTGGCACTATCCTTTCGGGGTTTGATGATTTTTTGCTTTTTGGGTATTGCCTTCTGTCAAACCACTCATTTTTTAGGTATAAGTGCACATATAACTTCTCCAGTGAATCTTGCAGATTGTTTGGTTACATTGTCTCATTTGTAAATCTTTCATCTCCTAATGAAAGTATAATGATGAGTAATTCATGCCAATACCATTTCCAACATGTCAAGCCAGATATGTCTCTTTATGCTGTATTCTCTTATTGAAGCAAGTATCTGAATAAAGACATGGCTTCTAGAATTCTGGTACAGGATGAATGCTAAGTTCTGTTCAATGTTCTCAAATCCTTCGCTGTTCAATATTGGTTTTTCCCATTCTCATCCATGCTGGTGTACAACTTATTCATGATCCACTTTGTAAATTCCATGGCCATGTTTCAAACCAACTGTCCAGGAGCCACACATTTCAGGACCATTTGCTATCGTTTACTAAAAATACTCTTCTTGGCTCATTCACATCAGGATTGGCTAATTACCTATTATTTACTGGAACCTTAGAAATTTGTAATAAATTCTTTCTCTCAGCCAATTTGTTCTCCACCATCATATTAGTATATACACGCTACGTTATTCTGTGACAATGTTCCTCATGGATGTTATTACCACCCTATTCTTAACTATGGATTTCCTTTTTACCGGTCTTCTGTTTCTATTTCATTAGTTATGGCTACGATTGTTTTCAACCAGGTTTTGTCTTACCTCCTTCCATATGACTGTTCTCATCTATGTTACCTCCCTTAAGTACTCGCCTTGATATGTTATAATCTTTACTGGATCGAATGGTTTGTTTTCTCTTTGACGAGTTCAACCTTGGTTTGTAATTGTAATTCAGATCCCCTTCTGCTACCCAGTTATACATTTTTCTTGTTTCACTTTTACATATCTCTTTTCAGCAAAGGATATTTAGCTCTTTTTCTCTCATTTTTATCTATGGGATTTCTTCAACCCATTTTCTGTCAGAATACACTCTCATCAATTGTGGTATTCTTTTGTTTCTCTTCCACTCTTTATATCTCTCAATGAAAGTGACAGGCCATTTGCATTTATTCCATCTTCCATACTTTTACTTCTGGCCATTATGCTGTGAAACACCTTCTTGTCTTTTCTACCTTGGTATTCATCCATGGTTTTTCAGACTCTGTTTTAGCTATTTACTCAAAAGCAATTGTTACAGCATTTTGCCATTTCTGGTGCTGCAGTTTCTTCTTCTGTCTTTTCTACTTTCCTCCATTCTTCTCCAAACTCCTTACTTAAATTCGATGCCTAAATTCAAACTTAGTACGGATGTGCACATTCTTACATTTGTCTTGGATTCTTTCTTTTGTATTGTGTTTTACTCCGGATATAGTTCTTGATTTTCATGCCCATGATTACTATCATTTTGTTATCTATACTATGGATACCTCTTATACCTTTTCCATCACTCCTTTTCCTGAACTTGTGAAGGTAAACATACTTTCCACATCTCCCTTCTGTCTTCTTGGTCATTCACACCCATTTCATCTCCTATGTCCTGTTTATTCTGTTTAACGTTCCACTTCAGTAGCTTCTCCTTCTCTGGGTACCTACCATGGTCTGTCTCTACCCTGGGACTACTTCTCTCCTTACTGGAAGGATATGGCAACCTCTTTAGCTGGTATATGAATATTGTAAGGTGAATTCTTGCATACTATATCATATTTATTCTCATAATATTTGTAAGCTCAGTTATTATATACCTTTTCTTCTTTACTGACACTTGGACAAGGTCCTTCAGTCAGGCATATGGATGATATCCCATTTCTTCACCACTCACTATATTTACTGACGGTTTTAGTTTTCCAATGATTGCCATTATTCATTTGATTTACCATCTGTAGATAGGTAAGTACCATTTTCCTTTCAAATTTGTCTTTTCTTTTATAGAATCCCACAAGATGTCTGTTGTTACTTCTCATGTTTTATTTACCCAAATTCTGCATTGAGTCAAGATAACAGAAAACAATCACACCATCCACTCTGACTTTAATAGTTTTAACCTGAAGAAGAAGTATACTGCAAGACCACATGAGGTATCCTCGTTCAATAAATTCGCCGACTCTCAGCACAAGCAGTAATTCAGATGTATCGTAGAGATTGACGAAATAAAATCACAGCTTCCGTAGATCTAACTTCAATCACAAAACCAAGTTGAATATTCACAGCAAACACTTAATCTTTCTCAAATAACTAACTCTCTTCTTTTGAAATAAAAACTGATGACTGGATCTCTCTCTTTTTCTTCGAATAAAACTGATGACTGAATCTCACTCTTTTTCTTCGAATAAAAACTGATGACTGAATCTCTCTCTCTTTTTTCGAATAAAAACTGATGACTGAATCTCTCTCCTTTTCTTCGAATAAAAACTGATGACTGAATCTCTCTCTTTTCCTTCGAATAAAACTGATGACTGAAACTCTCTCTTGTCACCGTCTTTTATACCGATAGGCCTATTTCTCGAACAATCTTGCAATTTCCATACAACTCCAGAGCTATCCACGCATATCCGTTCTTGCACGAGACTACACGTCTAGACAGGAAGTCACCAGCACTCATTTACAAACCTATAATTGGTCTACTTAATTCGAGAAAATTCTAAAATGTTACCCTAAATAAATGACAAAATATTAGTTTAAACTTCGAAACAATAATATCAATATGGAAAAATGAATAATACAAATGAAAATTCAAACACAATACGACATGTTGTCGTTTACAAAATATTTACACATATACATAACACATACTCAATTTTCTGATCAAGACTAAGCCTACTTCACGAAAAGTCACAGAAAATTCAAAACCAATGAAGTGTCCTGCAAACTTCTTTCACTTATGCTTGCTGGTTTGTAAAATTCTCTCGTTGCACTGTTTTCAGTAAAATACTTTTCTGGCTGGATATAAGATGAGTATACAGGCACTTCTCTGGGTATTCCAAACATAAATTCTACGCTATCCTTAAGTGGAGCATGGGAGGCCTTTACCACTTATCTGTATCATGTGGCTGAGACGGCGAATTATAAGGAAACGTCACTGGGTTGAAATAGATTTAGAAATAGCAACAATTACAGAACTAACGTACATAAATATATATTTAGGCAAGGTAGAAACCGTCTTCAGCAACAAAATTATATTTTTCAAACTGGCTGGTTGGACTATAGAATGGATGGGTTGCCTTTTGATGTTGAGGGACAACAAATGTACGAGAGTTTAAAAGAAAGCTTGGCAAATATATGAATGATAAGGGCTGCCTATAATTTTTTAATTAATTTATTTTGCAGTTTTAGTTTAGCTTAGAGAGTAAGTCAGTCGAGATTAACAAACAGGTCTATTGTTGCCCTCTAAACATTATATCATATAACGTATACCACTTGTATAAGAATATTAAGAATCAGATACGTTGAGACATCATCAACATACAATGCACAAAGAAAACACTATGAAGACCATACTACATATATGTATCTCTTACTATTGGATATCACATTCCACGAATGTGGGTGCTTTTAAAAAGACGCTCTAACAATCTTCACCATTAACTATATGGCAGTAAGTAAGCATCATCATGAGGCAACTAAGACAGTAATTTGATCGAGAAATCAGCAATTCAAAGACCATGGCTCATTTGCTTTCCAAGCTATGAAGCATTGTTTGCCATACAATTATCCATATCAGCTACATTGTTTGATTTCTACTTGCTAATCATGATTCAAATACGGTTGGCACCAGTATGTGTACCACAGTTGAAAATCATCCAATTTGAAACATAAATTCAGCTACGGGGTAGCTAAAAAATGAAAATTTGAACATGTATATATATATTATTCTGTTATTGTAAACATTAGATATTTAATACTTTTGGCAAATTAATAAAGTATTAGTTACATTAAATATAAAATACAAAATTTGTAAGGTGTGAATTGAAAATGTTCTGACCTACTCTTTATTACCGATACAAGATTAATTATCGATTTGCACAATTCACAATATTATTTCCTTCGTTTTTCTGTTGAAAAAGAATTCTGGTTAAAAATGAAAATCCATTTCATTATATAAACTGTATTCGTCACACAACGTAACACGCTAAACTTCAGAAACAAAATAAGTTGAGTAACGAAGAAACAGATTTTACAGTGCAGCCATTATTCTCATGATTATACCGCAAAAATAGCCGTTTGAGCAGCTTTATATTGATTTCAATGAAACAAACCACACCAGTGGGAATAAGAGAGTAGGTGCACAACAATGCATTGAATTTGAGCGTCATTAGTGATAAGATGTACACGTGTACACGTAGAGCCCGTGTTTTGAAACAGATGTCACCCTCCTCTAATGTACCTGATATTCTCTAGTGGTATTCTTACGGTTGTACAAATTGTCTGGTAACAATATACTAAAGTTTTGCATACCATGTACAAAACAGCAAGAAACATTTCTAGAACCAACAGTGACTTATATCTAAAGGACGATGGCGATAACATATGATAAAAAAAAATTCGCTTTCTGAAAATGTTACATAAAACACAGAAGATAACGGTCAGTGATGTCTTCTACGTAAAATATTTTATTAACCCAAACGAGCCGTTTTCGCATATACAGAAGATAACGTATCCTGTTTCAGCTGAATGTATCTACAACCTGATTAAAAACATTGCAAAATATAAAACTTTTAAATGCTATTTTCTTCTGAATAGTTGATTCTTGAAATAAAGAAAACAATTGACACAAAATGTTCCTATAAAACATAAACAAGAAATATCTAATGATAATTATAACTCACATCTTCTAAATCTTCATCGCTTTTAATCAGCTGAGACGGTCTTCTTTGTCATTAGAATAGGTCTTGTAATATGTTGAAAATTTGTGTTATAGTTTGCTATCAGTAACGTTAATCATGAAAAAATATACAAAATAATAATTATGTATTATTTCTATCACCACTGTTGTGATCTTTGTTGATTGATCATCTGTGTTAAAAGGTTTAGAACTAATAATAATCATAGTCTTTCATAAACCTAAAGTGAAAATTTCAACAAAAGTTAAACTTAATTTGATAACTTACTTTAAAAGGTAAGTCAAATATTTTAAAGTTTAATTATTTGGCACAGAAAATATGAATCTTTGTTAAAACAAGCAACAAAGCTCTCCATTATACTTCAAGTGAAGTAAAGTTTTTTACGTAACTTCAGTTGTTTAAGATCACACCACTGATTGGTATGACATTTATACATATCATTTTCACTTGACAAATGTTACAACACGCTAAAACGTTTTGACTTTTACTTATTGAAACCTTTTGAGAAAATATTGGTTTTCCCGTAAATATTTTTCCTTTACTGGAAGCAAAAAATAACAGAAGGGCGATTTCAAAGTTTTGAGAAGAGAAAGCATTGAAACACAATTTATAGAGAACTTTGTAGGTTTCGTTTTATAGCAAATCTATATATTATATACTAACATTTTCCCTCCCATGGTGGGCCGAACCCTAGATTTTCATTGTAAATCTGTAAACTTATCGTCAGCTCTCAAGGAATTCATGATTTACTGACTGTACGAATGTTTAGTGTAGAGTCAACAATTTTTTGTTATTCTAAGATATTTTGGCTGTATAGGTTCAAAAATGAAATAAATTTTCAAAACGTAATTACTTAAACTTAACTGCTGACTGGTGAACTTTTGTTTGATGAATTATTTTCAGTTTATACAATGTTGATTATTGGTTCCTGTTTGCTTGTTTTTTTAATTTCGCACAAAGCTAGACAAGGGCTATCTGCGCTGATCGCCCCTAATTGAGCAGTGTAAGACTAGAGGGAAGGCAACTAGTCATCACCACCCACTGCCATCTTTTGAGCTACTCTTTTACTAACGAATAGTAGAATTGATCGAAACATAATAATATCAACACGGTTGAAAAAGCAAGTATGTTTGGCTCAACGGGAATTCGAACCAGCGACCCTCGCATTACGAGTTGAACGCCTTAACCCAATTGGCCTACCGGGCTCTCGGTCCAGATACGAGAAT
Organism: Carcinoscorpius rotundicauda; assembly: GCA_011833715.1. Classification (NCBI taxonomy): domain Eukaryota; kingdom Metazoa; phylum Arthropoda; class Merostomata; order Xiphosura; family Limulidae; genus Carcinoscorpius; species Carcinoscorpius rotundicauda. Next base: position 6,877,488 of record CM022394.1, on the reverse strand, counting down.
CGGCGTGAGTGCTGCTCACTAAAAACTAAAATTTTACGAAAACTATTACATATAACTATGATAATTGTATCTTGGAGCATATGTATTAGAGGAGAAATGAATAATGCAGTTAAATACTCGGAGCGCAAAAAAGTGGATGATAAAAGTGTGCAATTTCAGTTAACGCGTAGAGGGGAAAGAATGAATAGAGAAATTATGTAACGTGAGGTACACATAATGTTAAAGAAGCATATGTTGAGAAGATATATTTCAGTAGAAACGGATGAAGAAGATGTGGAAGCGAATATTCATGTTGATAGAATTCAGTAATTAATGGCATTAAGACTGGTATTTAAATATCATAACATGTTTGGAATAAAGAAGTGAGGAGCTAATATAGCACAGTGCGTATAGTAACCAAACTAGACGCTAGCGACGTACACCAACGATATTCGTATATAGTCTTCGAAACATTTTAAATTACCGTATTTCGCAAAACGTACCTCATTCGTACGCACGTTTATCAATACAGTGTATTGTTATGAACAAATGTACGTCCTGCTGATTTATTGTTTACTTCAGCATATACTTGAGGACCAGGTGAGTGAAATACGTTTCAAGAACTTCAGAACCGTCAGGAACTTAGGTAGGTAAAACATTTATCTCTAATAAACACTGTTGTAGTGAATTCTATATAACCTGTTTCATAACTTCTTTACAAACATTACAAAATGTACCACATGGTGTAAGAATACTCTACAAATTCAACCCCAATATTCGGTGCACTGAAAACTACATAAACAGTAGTTTAATCTCTGGTTAAATATCTGAACTTGTCATAATCTTAGTTACCTTTTCTCATGAAGAGTGTTATGTATTTGTTACAGTTTATTATTCCAATTATCCGACAAAATAATTAATATTTAACAAGACAGCCAATTGTCTTTTTATCATTTAAGGTATTGTAGTTAATTTAGTTAAGTTCTTTATTTCCTGACATTTTTTCATTTCTATAAATAACATCTAATTGAAATAAATACAATTTTTCCACACAAAGATGTATGTGGTTCTTACAGTACTTTTTGTTGTAAGTCTATTTGCAAAACTTCTTGATGCATTGTTTTATCTTGAGGGTATGTGAAGGAAGAACTAGTGGGTTAAAGTATTCTATCTTTTCATTTCAACCAATGTAAATACAGACTCAGTTGCTACGAGTTTTATGAATCGGACCAAGCTGATGATGTATAATTGTTCTTCTGCATGGACAGGTAGTTAATCACTTTTCAAACCTTTCTTCATTCACACAGATATTTTGAGAGTATCAAATAAATTTCTAACGTGATTTCTAACTGATCAATATTTTAAAATGTATTGTAATTCTGAATACGAGAGAACATTTATAGTGTTAAGTAAGGCACAGCTGAAACACATTTCGATTCGTAAATTTACCTGTTTCACGAAGTTAAGCTGTGAATCACCAACAGATATATAGGATGTGAAGTCTAAAACAAATAGTGTGAATCCTTCCAAGTATATGTCATGTCATATATCAATTCCTTTTTCTTGACAATGTTTCTCATTCCTCCAAATAATGTTTAGTAGCTTCGTGGATTCAGTTTGACATCAAAATTGAGCTACAGAGGTCCAGCAAAAATTTATTTTCATCCATATCGACTATCATAACATTTATACTCAGTGTTTGAAATCGTACAGATATTTATTTAAAGATCTATTAAATTTATCATTATCATCACTAACAATAACATGATGTAGACGTGTAAAAAACTTCACTTAACAATCCATTATTGGTAGATGTTTATAAGTTTCCCTGAGAATTGAAAAAGACTTGTATTTCAAACGATATTTAGTTGTTCCTTACTGAAATGCTTTGGCATGGGACAAAATGACTGATACACTTATCTTCACTTTTCTAATATAGTAAGGAAATTGGTGTTGTAACAATTTTAATCCCAATTCATCATTTGTAAAAATACAAATCTTTACCTATTATGAATCAGAATTTTATACCTACATCAATAGGTAAGTACCTATTCTGTTACAAGGTACCTGAATATAATGAACCAATCATGTCAACTATTTGCCTGTCACGTGTATCTATGAATCGAATTGTGATTCCGTTGATTTCACCATGACGAAAATAGAGACAGTGAAAATTACCGACTGTATCTTTTATTATGTCAAAATGACTTAGCCTAGTTTCTCTATGACAACTGAGAAAAGATTTTATGTGCGCCTCACGTGTGTAAATATTGTGAGACGAAGAAACGAGATTGTCATTCAGATGTCCATCCAGTTGAGAGAACAGGGAATGAAGCAACAGGGTGACAAAGTTGTCCCTGTCTTTTTACAGTTCCATCCATCTTGAAACTCTTTGACTTTATGTGAAGACATGCCTGTTATAAATATTCGTCTTCCCATTCCAGTACATAAATATGATTAATCCTCTGTTGGTTGTTGAAGAAAAAGGATATGTTACGTATTGTTATTTATTACGGACGAGTCTCCGATTTATTATATTATATTATCTGTGTAACATACTACTACTTGAAATAACCAAAAATTTGGATTTCAAATTGGTAGTTACTTAATTGTTAATATGTATAAAATTTATGTTATTCGCCACTATTATTGATACAAACAATTTCCTTTCTTACATAAACATATTTTAATGTACAAACATAGTTATTACAAATGACGGTTTACGAACAAATTACCTTTCAATTGATACTGTCCTGCCACACTTAAGCCAGCTAGGTTATCTTGATTGGCTTTATACCGCTTCAAGTTCACTTTTTATCGGTGAAGACATTTTAATGTTCTTGTAAATATAATAAAGTTCGAAGTAATTCGCTGAAGATGAACGGTTTAATAATGTCCGAAATCCAAAATGTTCGTGGTCAAATTTTGTAGTTTCCAATTAACAGTCATTAATGAAAATTCGAATAGACTTCTAGGCCTATAGCACACTAACTGTAGTTGTCCAATCGTATTCTCCTCTTGGCGCGTTGCTTTTGTACAAATCACGTGAGTCTAGAACATTCACTAAAGTTCGATCGACAAGAATAATTTGTGTTTTCGAAAACAAATACTGTTGCTTCTTGCTTTCAAGTATTCTCTACAAGTTTCAAAAACAGACGAAACTTGCGCAGTACACAGTGAAGAATATACGTCACGTTTTAAAAAAGAAAACTATACAGAAATAAACATAGACACTAAAATAAATGTACAACAATAAATCTGTTTCAGATAACTTTCGTCAGTATTGGTTTGTGTGAGAAGGAAAGAAAATAAGTCTGTGTCAGACTTTGTATAAATGGTACAGCTACATGAAGTAACTTACTCAATACGTTTCCCACTCCGTGTTTCCAGTACTTTTGTCTATCAGCATAATAAGACAGACTATTAACCACTTGACAATCTTAACAGACTTATAGAGAATACTGGTTCATGAGAGTAAGATTCTGTTATGAGTGTGAAGACGGAGCATCATTTTTCTTTTCTCAAATGAGACCATTCAACCCTGTATTATCATTTGTATTGATCTCTGTCGTCTGAAAATTTTGCTTAGAATATTTGTTTAAAATATTTCCCACTGTTACACCAAACATGCTCGCCATTTCAATCGTATAGGCGTTATAATGTTGCGGTGAATCCCACTATCCTTTGGTGAAAGACTTGCCAAAGAATTGGCGGTAGGTGGCGATGACTAGCTGCCTTCTCTTTAGCATAACACTGCTAACTTTGGGATGACTAGAGACGATAGTCTTCGTGTAACTTTGCGCGAAATTCTAAACAAACCAAACCATTCTAACCGTTAAGGTGAATGATTTATAGCAGTGATACATGGACATCACCAACAATAATCAGTTTCAAAATATCAAAGCAAAATAATGCACGAGACATGTTAACATTGGAAAGATCTATGGTAGGCTATGTTATAATATGGATGCTATTAAATCGATGTTTTATTTTTGGCACGTTTGAGTTTTATAAACGCTAAATCATTTAATTCACACTTCACTTTGAATTGAGCAAATCTGAGTAAACGTAAACTCATTGTCGTGTTTAGAAAGAGGTTATTCTACTTTGTTTATGAATCTAATTGAATCTCCAGGTTTTTGTCGTGACCTGATTTGATATAAGTTATTGTAGTAGTAAAGTGAGAACCTGAGAAGTGAGATAACCGTCTTGTATAATCAGGTTAGTTATGCCAGTTCTGTTTCTATTATAATTCGATTACTGCCACTTCTCATGAATCTTGGAAATTGATAGTCTAGGAAATAGTGGTATACTTTGTTAGAGTATTATTAAGAAAATAGTACACAGAACTGTTACTAAGTTATGTCACATAAAACTCGTTCATGTTGAATAATGAGTGATAAAATTATGCATATGATTTTATAATGAGAGGAGCTTCGAATTTCTTTGAAAGATTCAGCCATTATATTTATCATTGTATAATTTCCATTTTACACAATATTGTTTTTCTTTACACTCTCCTCAATATTTTTATATATCATGGATGTTATTGGGAGACGTTTTTTCCACACCACAAATTGAAAACAGTGATGAACGTCGATTGGTTTTATTTTAAAATTGCTATGATATGATTTATTATAACCAATGACAGGTTGTTTCCACGATGAGCAAGGTAGCATCAAGTTCTTGTTTTAAGAGTGTAATTAAATATTTCTATAGATGCCTTTGTTCCATTATGTGTATTGTTCCTTTAGATAGAATTGAAACAAATGGTTAGTAAATTATGTTCCAGTATAAGTTTGAGGTTTATAAAATCTATCTAAAATATTTTACAATTTTTGCCCTTTACGTATTCTTTAGAGCAGTGGTTCCCAAACTTTTTCAGCTTGTTACCCAATTTAACATGCCACATTAAGCATGTTACCCCTTTCACAAAATGTTTTCAACATTGATATATATGGCTAATTTAAACTAGAGATATATTACACTTTATTTATTTACAATTTATTTATATAATTTATTTACACTGATATATACTTTTAATTATTGTATTTGATCATTATGCATTTCTAATGAATATTGCCAAAGATGTCAAGAACATCAGTGTGATGGATGGAGTTGGATACTTGAAGCTAGTTTAGGAATTCTTGGCTTTGTGGTTGAAAGTGCCAGCCTGGCATCGTTTGCAACATTCAAGCGAGTCCTCTTTTATGTTTTCATCCCCAGCACGGTTGAGAACCCCTTCTCGCACAGATACGTTGTTGAGAATGATACCAAAAACTTCAAGGCTCTCTTGGACAGAGTTGGCGAGTCAGCTAGTTGTGAAATCCAAAAGGAATCTGCATTTTGGTTTTGGAATTTGACTTTTAAGGCTTTATTTACTCGCATTATGATCCACTCCTCCTTTACAGGGAAATCATCATCATGAATGGTCTCATAAGGTACAGAAAAAGGATGAATGATCCACTGAAGACTGGATGTTTTTAGGTCACTCTCTGGAAAATAGTGCTGCATGCTTGTTTCAAACCCCTTCAAATGGTCCCTCATCTCTTTGTTGATGGTCTGTAAAAGTGATCTAGTATCATAACTATTCTCCTCAACAAACTGGTCTTGGGTGGGAACTGAGAGATCACTCCTTTCTCAAAGCATTGAATCCAGAGTCTCAGTTTTCCCAGAAATGCAGTCACAGTGTGATGGGCATCAATGACAGTCGTGTTTTAGCCCTGAAGTTGCAGATTATCACTGTTTAGTTCCGCAAATATATCAGCCAAGTAACAAAGTCGAGCAAGTCACTCCTTATCAGTGAACTTGGTAGCAAAAGGAGATTCTTCTTGTTTCAAAAATTCCTGAAGAGCCGTTCGGAGCTCAATCACTCGACGTACAACCTTGTCTCCTGACAACCAGCGAACATCGATGTGGTAGAGCAGAACTTGATACTGCTCTCCCAATTCCTTGCACAGCTTCCTGAATATGCGCGAATTCACATCCCTGGACTTGATGAAATTGACGATTTTCAACACATCTTCAAACACTAATTTCAGATTACCAGGCAGGCTTTTTGATCCAAGAGAGTACCGATCAATGATGCAATGATCTACAGAAATTTCTGGATTCACAGCTTGTATGAGGCCCCATAATCCACGATTACGACTCATCACCGACGGAGAACTAGATTAAAAAAGAAAAACTGTTATAGATTGCGTCAGTTAATCATTTTAACTTATCTTTTGCGTTATAATTATATGGTTTTAATTTAATTTAATTTATTTTGGTACTTTAGTATTTCAGTACGACAGGCACGATACTTTCTTGTGAATTATGTATAGAATATTAGCTACACTACAGCTACTTGTACAATAAATAAAACTATATGACTATATGCCATGTAATTTATTGTATTTATACTAATCTAGACTTTATATAAACATCTCTCCCTACCTGTTGAACGCTGTTCCAATCTAATTCATTCTTGGTAAAGAAACTGTTGATCATATTGAAGATATCTTCTCCCTTCGTGGTTGTCAGCAGATCTTCGAATAATAGGAACTCTTCTTTGATCTTGTCCTGGTGGACGTAACGAACGAACCCAAGGAGAACAGCACAACTGGTTACGTCACACGATTCATCAAATTGCAAGGAGAATTTGCTATATGAGCTTTCCTTGATCTCTGTTGTAACTTGGGACAGAATATCTGATGCCATGTCATCGACTCGTCGGCGGATTGTGTTGTTTGATAGAGATATGACACTTGATCCTCCCCACATACCTTGCTTACCATCTCGTATGCACAAGGCATAACCAGATTCTCTGTATTTGTGTGGCATTTTCATTGTTCGGCAACTTTATATGCAACAAAGTAAGATGCTTCGACCACAGCTTGAAGCTTTTGGGCTTGAATTCCAGATGAACCGAACTGGATATTCTTCAGTGCTACAGCCCGGCGCTGAAAATAAGCCTGATTCTCATTTTGAAGATTTGGATGGCACTTCTGGAGGTGAGCTGAGAGTTTTGATGGCTTGAGGCTTTCATTTGTCAACACTTTGTGACATACTACACATTGTGGCCGATCCTCTCCACCAGAAGGTAAATTCACAAAGCCATAGCGAAGAAAGGCGTCAGAGTAGGTGCGTTTTTTAGACATTTTATTGTTTAAGCTGCAGAAAAAGAAAAAGAAAAACTGCATAAAAAGTGTGAACAATGTGAACTTATTATTTATTTTTTCATGGTATTCTAGATAGCATTAAAAGAGCTTATTCAGCATAGGAATGATGTAATAGTAGGTAAATACTAATTATACTGCACAGGGCAGTACACATATATACCAGGCTTTTGTCTACCTCGGCTGATGCTCACATTGAAACTGACAGTGTGAAATAGAGGCAACCTCAGGCAGTGAGTGACGCGTACTGGATACGTCAATGAGTCATCAGGGTTACTGAGTGACTTGTGTTCTGAAGCATACTTGTCAAAATACTTTTAGATTACCACACACTTAGATACATATTTTTTTCTTTTCTACTACTGTATATTAGTTTTTGATGTTTATTGTTATTTGGCTTAATTTTATTACATACTTAAAATAGGTTTAATTTACAACTTTACATACTAAGACTAAGTTAACATTAATCCTAATACCAGCTACCTCAATGCTTTCTTGATTTTCAGAATTTTAACTTTTTTTCTGTCACCCCTCCATTACCCTCGATAAATTGTTAAATTACCCCCAGTTTGGGAACCACTGCTTTAGAGGACCATCCCATGCATATTTAGAAAACACAACAACATACGTGAATAAATTGTAATATTAACTGATATTAGAAATGTCTACAACATCAGGATATCTTTGTTTGTCGATTCATGAAACAATTACTCTCTTTCTCAAAAACGTACATCTTATAAGTTTCTGTAGAGTATATGTATTCACATCACTTAACTTGTCTTTAATTTGTTTCAGTATGATGGATTTATCTAACGATTTCATAGTGGTATTGCGCATTATTTTCTATTCTGTCTACTTTTACTTAGTTTACCATCAATACTACCAATAACTTTACCTATAAAACAGATTATGTTAATTTTTAAATGGCTCAAGATACTACTAAGCTTGAAAGGCTGACAACAGCTCATAACGACAGTCAAGACACAACTTAATGAATAAGACAGTACTGCTGTATTAAAAATTGTACATTTGGTTAAAGTGGATGAACTCTTTAAATGGATAATCCAAATAATGATTTTGTTCACATTTCTAAAAAAAACTTTCTTTGGTAATATTCATATCTGATATTCATTCTACAATTTTTTTAATATTTCATACAGTTAAAATTATTTCATTTTTGTAGCATGATGTTGATTAGTTGGTTGAGTCAATTATATTGCTGTTTGGAATGAATATTTTTAATTCACTACGATCATCCCACGTTAGATCAACCCTGAAACATACGGATTTTAATTGCATTCCAGCTTTCTTTTTATATTTCTAGGAAACACTTTCAATTCTACTTAAATTTTCATGAGTTGGCAATTCCATTTAATTTTAATAGATTCACGGCTTGTAAATAAAAGGTTTTACGACAGTGTTGCAGGTGGTTTATCTACTTTACTTTACCATCTATGAAAAACGTATTGTTTTGTATGTAAAAATTCATATCACTATCCACACAGTTAAATGTTTTATGTACCGATCTTTCATAAATTTTCAGTTGATAAAGAGAATGCACTAATTCTCAGAAAACGATAATTATTCGTTTTTTACATATTTTTAGATTCCAACAGCTCTACTAACAGTCCATCCTGCCAAACCACCAAACAATGAAAGTATTGGTTCTAATTGTAATGTTAAAAACACTTCTGTATTACCAAGATTTTATGTTTAACTGATGCTGTTTTAGACAACCAACTCTCTTAATAATATTTTAAGTTTCTGTTTTTGTATGTTAGTTATGAAAACGTTACCGTTTTAAACGTTAAAATGTTATTTACAAATACACACAACAAAATCGTTTTTATCTTAGGCAATTATTACTTTTATCTGTTTATGGGTTTTTAAAGTAATTCCGTTAGCAAATCATGTTAATTCTATGTCTGATAGTGAATAAATGAAATGTAAATGTAAGTACAACATATAAAAACTTTTTTATTCATATATTCATTTAGATATACACTATAAATATAACAATTGATAATATGAATCGTACAGGATTATATCAATTTTGGAAGTTGATTAATCTTGGTGTGTTAAGATAGTTCTAAATTGTAGCACAAATTTTTCAACAAACTACTCAGTATTTTGGCTTTCTATCTCTATTACCTTTGTATAAATGGTGGTGAGGTTCTCTCTCAACAGTCCAGTCACTCTTCTCAGCTAGAGATAGTCATTGTTACTGGATGTCCATGGAATGAGATAAATGTGTCACATTGCCAATTAATACTGACGACAGTTAAATTATTTATACATAAATGGTTATTTAAACAACGAAATTCATATATATTCAGTGAGTAACCATTTGAACGCAAGTTCTTTAACCAGTCATGATCCATCCTTCACTTTCACTCATGAGATCATAAATGACATAAAGGTGCGTTTAACAGACCACAAATAATCATAAAAATTTCCAGATAATCCGGTGCCAATTTAAAGTTTGGAATTATGCTGCACCAATATTGTACATAGTGATTAAAATTCACCATAACACCAGATGTTGTTTTCAGAAAAAGGATAATAACTTAACGATATTGAGTTAAAACCTTGCTTAAACTGCGACTTATCATTTCCTGTTGAGCTTGGAGACGATACACGTAAAGAGTTAGTGGACAGTTTTTATGGTTTTTTATGTCTCAAAATCTTACGAGAAATGGGATTCATCATATATATAGTTGATGTTTGAACACATTTGGGGTCTCTCCCAAGGCCCTGCTCATGGTTTCTTTTCAGATCATAGACCACGGTAAAGAAATAGTTCCATTATATTAAACATTCAGTATCCAAGGTGTGATACAATTTGGTTAAAGTGGATAAACTCTTTTTAAATGGACAATCTAAATAATTCATTTGTTTACATTTCTAAAATAAAAACTTTCTTTGGGAATATTCATATCTGATATTCATTCCACAAATTCTTTACATTCCATACAGTTAAAATTATTTCATTTTTGTAGAAATTTGGTGTAAACTGCATAATTCTTCTTCTTTTCTTCTTCATTGTAATTAGTCTGAGTCTGTAAATCTTTACAAAATTCTTGTGCTTAGTTAAAGTTATAGCAGGCTTAACAAAACTTCATATATTGATTACCATATATTTCATTGATGAGAAATTTATCATTGTAGTTGTTACATGGTGCCAGTTTTCTGGATTCCACACATCTTTTGCAAAAACGATTAGTTAGTTTACCGTTACTTCTAAATTATGAAATTGGATGATAGAGTTTCCTCATGGCTAGAGTTTTACATTCTATGAATGCAAGCATTTTTTAAGTCAGAAAAGTTTTCTGTTATGATGGTAAGATATGCAACTGGATACTAACCGTGTTTGTGTGTCCATGGATGTGTAATGTTCACGTGCTTGGTCTTCTTTTAAACCGTAATAACACCTTGTCACATTGACTTTCTCTCCACAGAAGACATCTTGTACAGCTAGGTGGGTATGGTCTCTAAGGAAATTTATCAAGTCTTAATCATTAGATATCGTTTTATTGAATTTGTTTTACCATGTTGTAATAACCTTTCCCCAAGAACTTTGAATTGTCGTTGTCTTTGTAATGTGTGCTATCTAAGAAACTTTATAGATTTATCTAGAAACTACATTCTGTGAATCAGAGTCATAACATGTATTGTATTCATAGTTGTAACACCCGCAAACTCATAAATTGGATTTTATTCTTACTTAATCCATCTTCTCTGTAAGTTTGGGTTTTCTTCTGACATACTTTGTAACTGATAAGTGCATGATATATCTTGACCCGTCAGTTTTATTCATGTAATTTAACCACTGGGTAATATCTGTCTGTAGTTGTCGTTCGTAAAGTATCCAGATTAGGCACAAGAAGTGTAGATCATTTTGGTAGTAATTATCCTCTGTTAATAGACCAGCATATAGTAACAATGGTCTTGTTCCTGAAGGGATCTGTGTCACAAGTTGTGTGAAACTCTTCCTTGAGTGGAACACAGCACCATAGAAAAATATTTATGTCTTATTGGCAGTACCTGAAAAAAAATATAACTCTTAACACAATTCGAAAAGTAAAACTTTCAACAAATATTTTAAATGTTATAATTTTACCCGCCCTCTGTATTCTTGATTTAATTCTATGTTTAAAAAATGTATAAAATAGACCTTCTCTAGTTCTTCTGTACCGAACATTTCTCGTAAAATGATAATGTAATGGGCATGAAATTACAGGTGTCGATTGTATGACTTCTTTTGTTTTGGATAAAGCATGAATGTTTATTCCATATGTGTGATTTACATCGTATTTATCTAATTTTATTACACCGAAGAAACATTCTGTCACTTTCCCTGTTTGTTTTAAATCTGTCGATTCGAAAAATCTGAAATATTCATTACAAATAATTAGCTGGTTTTTAGAACCTTTGATACTACAATAGATTGAACGATAACCTAAAAAATGACGCATACTTAATGTATTAAATCCCTTGTCACAATATGAGCAATAATAATTTACTGCAAGAAAACCTTTCATAGGCCTGATAATGTTGAAACGATAATCATGGTACCTAAGGAAAATCGTTTCAGGGCCTTTATGAGTTACAAAGTATGTTTCTTTGAATGTTTAGATATTATTCAAATGTCATAAATTCGTGTGTTCCACAGGGTCCTTCTGGAATACTAGATGAATCATATAACGTTTATAGCCGTTTGTGTTATTACTGGGCATTGTTGATCCCTAATAATAAGTTATTTTGGATACTTTTTGAGCAGTGATAAAGCTATTACTATAGGCTTATTATATATAGCAATAACCTGTCGTTGTTAGTCGAGTAAAACTATTGTTCGATTACTTACAATTACTGGTAATGCTTACAGATACTTTTAATGTAGTAACTTCAGTTTTGAGAGATTAATCTAAAAGTACGTTATTTTTTATATTGCTTGACTTTCGTGATTATAGTTTAGCTCATTTCAGTTGAAAACGGTTCCTTATTCTCTAAAGTGTGACAGACACAAGAATCCACTAACCTATGTTTATTAGGTTTCTATGTGGAGGATTTGGGCCAGAGAAGTAATTATTAATTGGAAGGAAACATAATCTATTAGAATTACTAATCTTGAAGCCTAATCTCCTTGTTAAATATAGTTTATTTGGCTTTATGAATAATTATAATATTTATTACTTTTAGATTATCTTTAATTGTGTGTTTATCTTCTATTAAAGTTTAGTCACTTCGTCACATCTAAGTACAGTAAATATTTACAAATTATATTAGAATACTTTCCTAAATATATTTTTAATTTTTAATTAATTGTAGCTCATTTCTAAATATAGCTTAGTTTTAGCTGTGGCGACAAAACTCACTTGAACGAAAATGTTTCATTCATTTTATAACAACATCACTTAAGAAGGGTTCCTGTAAAATCTGACATCAAAGGTGGAGGTGAAGATAATGCAGTTAGAAACTACCCTTTGAAAAAGCGTTTTACAAAGTGTGTTGTTTAATTTGCAATCCCAGGATCATTAACTAATAATGAAGTAATCTTAAATTTTGTCTCTAAGAGACTTTTGGTGTCCTGTGAATTTATTGTTTATGCAAAAGGTTTTGACAGAATATTACTTATATATATATTACTTTTTTCTTTCCAGACAATAATTAAACTTTAGGATACCATAAACATTTTCCTGCGTTCTTTCTAGAAATGAGGGTTCGTCCATATGTAGCAGTTTTGGGGCTTTTTCTACTTTTTTTTGGTCTTGGTATTCTGTATTTGTTGGGGAACATCATTCCTTACATGACCTCTTATCTCAAAAAAAGAGTGGATGAGAACACCACATATGAACAGACTTCCTGGATTGCCTACTTAACTGAAATGATAGGTTCATTATTCTTCTTTGGAGTCTGGGCATCTAATCGTATTGGACATCGGCCAAGTATCGTGATTGGTTTTGTTATTTTCAGGTGAGAAAATATGACATTTACATAAGACAGTAAAAATTTCATTGAGTGTGAGTTGTGCTAACGATATTTGAAAGTCAGTACACTTTGAATTTGTTTCGTTCATACAATTACACCATGTACGATAAAACGAAATAAATATATTTTTATTGAAATAGCAATACAAAGTCAGTATCGCAAATACTGTTTATAAATTTATTTTTAATAAATACAAAATCATTTTATCTATACTAGCAAAAACATGGAAATAAACGCACTCTATGCCTTCCAAAACATTTGTATAAATATAACATTCGGGGTTCATTCCACGTAGCTGATTTAGCACAGATAGCCAGTTGTGTAGGTTTATAATTAACAAAAACAACTACTCTTTTATATGACAGAATTAGAAGTTTCACACTTTGTGAATTTAAGATACCGTATAATTATGAAAATAAGATCGTTAAATTTTAGAATCAAATATAGTAAACATGACTGTTCGAATAAATATATTTACCATTATCATAATGTAGGAGTGAACATTGTTAATTTTGTTTGACATTTAGATATATTTGTTATGTAATTACTTTCCTGGAATAAATGAAACGAGTGTTTGTAGTACAATCTGTAAACTTTCGCGGTTATACCAAAGAGAACATAATTATGCATAAATAAAAGATATTTACAATGATAAGAAAATTGTACCTGCTATAATCAGAAACTGTGTTGTGTACCAATCAGAAAAACTGTTATCTCTAACAATAAAATAATCAAGTATTTTAATAGTTGTAACACTCATACAGGTTATTAGTAAAAGTGGGAACTTTTTATATAACAATCAAAACACTATATTTCTAATGAAAAATATAAAATGGTAGTGTATTGTTGAGGAAAGTGTATTTTGAATACAAAATCTAATAGTAATCAATCACTCAGAAAGCTATTCGTAACAATTAGATAATTGTAATGTCAAAAGAACAAGTTAAATAATATTCTTTAGCAGAAATAATCAGAGAGCTGTCTTTAAAAATACCACCTGCTGACAGTGTTGAAGGTTTTGTTTCATTGTTTAGAGCTGACTACAAAGCTACCCAATGGTGATCTTCAGATCTGTGGTATCAAAACATAGTTTCTTGTGATATAAATCCGCAGATGTACCGTATGATGTAACTGAGTCGTACATGAATACTTACAACGCTAAAAATTGTTTCAAAACACATGGTGCAGCTTTGTACATAACCATAAACAGAGAAACAGAAGTCTTTAAAATAAGAAAACTACTTTTAATCAATAAAATATTGCAATTTAATTCATAAAACATTGTATTTAATTGTCAGCAAGATATCTGTAGTAATCAGAAAAGTACAATATACTGATTATAAAACAGTATCTAATTTGTAGACAAATATCTGCAATAATAATAAAAAGTGACTGATATAAGCCGAGAACAGTATCTGTAATAATCAGAATTCTTTATCCACAATAACATGAAATTACTATTTGTAGTCATGGAAAAGTTGTAATTTATAATATCTAAAACATACCTGTAATAATCAGAAGGTATTAGCGTAATCATCAGAGTCTTTTATATAATAATAATTAAACTAAAAGTAATTATCAGAAAATGTATGTAATAATAAAAAAGTGCAATTTTTTTTACAAGAAAACTGTAATGTATGAGAAAGTTCAGAATAATTATTAAAAAGATTCAGTTTAATAAAAACAGAACTATACCTATTTTTGTGAATTAGAAAAATGTAATACAACAGTCACAATATTGTGTTTAATAATAGAAAACTTTTTTGTAATGTACAAAACACTTTATCTGTATTTGAAAATTAGAAACATCATAAGGAGAGATGAAATCATCAAAATCAAATCTGCAATAATAAGAAAACCGTTCATAATCATGAGACTGTTGTAGTGCTTCAATTCGAAATAATTCTGTACAGGAATAAGAAATTTGTACACTTTATAAACATAAAATTTTATGATCTAATCAGGAAATTATGTATGTGATAATCAGAAAACTGCAATATTAAAATCTGAAATTTTATTTACTGATAAAAACTACACCAATAATAATCATAATCATAATTATATTATTAAAAAGTTTTAAATTTAATAATTAAAAAACAATCTGTTATACTCAAAAAATGTATGTAATAATAATATTGTAATACAATAATTAGAATACTAACTTGATAAAAAAACAATGTGTCAGTATTAATAAAAAAATGTTATAAAATAATCATGAAATTATTTGTTATAACTGAAGGGGAAGAATATTTATATTAATCAAAGAAATATCCGTAACAATTGTTCTCCAATTGTTCAGTTGTAAGTCTGAAGGCTTATACTGCTAAAACACGGTTATCGATAATGATGGAGGCACACAGCACAGGAAACGAAATGTGTTGCTTTGTACTCAACCAAAAACAATTCACACAGTGTTTACTACACTAATATATATCATTCGTACCATATTCACTCTACTGATGAATACCATTTACAATATGGTTGTACATATACTTCTTTGCTAGATGTAATCAGAATTTTATCTTCCAATCTAATTACTATTCTTTATTTATTTGTACAACTAAGTCTTAATTTAAATACTAAATAAAATAGACTTTTTATAGTAAACAAAAGTGGTAAGGTTTTTTAATTTAGTTGTTGTTGCTGTTTTATATTAAGCACAAAACCCGGTTTTGAGCTTTGTATGTCTGCAGATATCCCGCTGTGCCAGCAGGGGGTTCTTAATTTAGTAAATAAAAGATTAAATCAAATGTTGCATTCAATACATTAAATGTTTTGAAGGGCCTGTATTTGATTATAATTTCTTTATTTCCATGAATCTTTGAAAATAAATTACTTTCAACATGCTTAATGTATCATCAGTTTTGGAACTGCATCAACCTACTGGACTATACAACATAGCCTGGAAGCTACAGTTATTACTTTAGGGTTGATTACGAATGTTGGAGTAATCCTATGTCTTGGCTTTCAGCTATCTGAATCAATGGAGGTATGTAACATAGTCTAGTACTGTATTTTATTGTCTTGATTTTATTCAAAATAATTGTACTACAGATATATTTGAAAACAATAAGAAAATAAAAAACGTATAAGAATTAAAAAACCAGGAATATAAAAATTGTTTAGTGAAGTTTATTATAATGAACCAAATTATTGTACACAAAACTTTAACACATAAAGAATCTTTATATGTGAAAATGTTACTTATGGTGATTCTCTGTGGACCAATCAATCAATATGGATAATATTTAATACCAATTAAAATACTGTTTTAAAATTAACTGTTGCTTTAGCAATTGCCGTCTCCTTTCATTAATTTTTAAGACTTAAATTTGTTATATCTACTCTGTGATGCTGTAATTATTCACAGCAGGGGTTGTTTTGTGTGGTGATTCTTCTCAGATAGTGGCCTTGTTCTCTTTAGTAATGGATGATATAGCAACTTACATGTCACAATTCATACATTTATTACAACTAATCTATCCACTTGTTCATAAGTTTTTCCTTTATTCATTTTCTAGGAAGGTGGAGAGTGATTTATAAAGCAGTGGTTATCTACTCATTATTCTGTGAAATGTTGGCCACAGCCATTGTTCTAACTCACACGTGATGATATATACATTATACGGTCAACTGATCTCTCTTCATAACTCGTTTGGAGCTTAATCATTAACCTAGCATTTGTTAATAGCTGCATGTAGGCAATAACTGATCACATTTTTAAAAACAGCTGTCAATCGCAATATGGTAAATATTTGATAGATAGCATTATTAGTCTTACTATAACAATAAATTAATGTTCCATTGGATTGTAAATTATTCTTTTTGTGTTATGCTTAATATTAGAATTATGGTTAATGTAAGTTGCTTTGCGTTCAACCTAAAAGTTGGATTTCCCATCAGTTATTTGATTGTGATTAAGAAGTTTAGCAGTCTCCAGCAAATACCAGTTACTGTATTCGAAAATTTTATGTAATACCCGGCTATGTTTTTACGTATAGGTGAAACTTTCTTGTAGGAATAAGCTGTACAAATGGAAATGATTTTAAATGGATTAGAAACTGTAGCTATTTATCAAATATTCAGTAGTAAATTCAGTTTCTAATTTATAATCCTATATGTCTTAAATTTTTTATCTCAACTTGTATTTAGCTTCACAAAACAGTATCTCATACTTAAAATTTCCCCAGCTGCAAAGTGTATGTTTTGAGCCGCACTGTTCATATTTGTGTGTTTTGAGTTGCACTGTTCACATGTGCTGTTCTCGGACAATGCAAGTAAAAGCTACTCCTTTGTGGGTTATTTACTTTCATTCTTTGAATCTCCTCTGATACATTTTTATGCTTTTGTTACGTAATATTAGTATAATTTTATGAGATAGTTGAATCATGTTCATTCATTTTATTGCTGAAACTTATAATATTTTAACAGTTTAAAGCTCAGTTTTAAACTTTAAAATTATTTACTATTTCCAGCAAATAAAACTCATCATAGTTTGCTTAAAATAAAGAAATGACATTTTATCCCATGAAAGAACAAAAGATGACTTTTGTAGAGTTGTCTGATATAAAATCTGAATGTTTAAAAACATATTTTTAGAATGATAATGAATAAAATTCTTCTTTTTGTATTTTTATAACACAGTATATATTGTGTGCATGAAGTTCTGTGTGCAACACATAAATGGTTCAAAAGATTCTAATAATACGATTTCGAATCTCCAAGTGAGCATATGGCATGAAAACTATTGCCAATATCGTATCTCAGAGAAACGGGGTATATTAGAGCACTTTTTAATCGCTTTTGGAAATGGTATCTAAAATTTCTTTCCGACCAAAATTATTCTTACATACAAATCTTAAATATGTGTCAATAACAGGGATTTATAATTTCCAAGATAAGAATATCTTTCACACTGAATACCATTGATAAGCAAAGTTTACCGATGTCTAGAAAATCCACAGTGCAGAACTATTGCTCACATTTACTGTCATCAGGCAGAACATGACTGGGCTTGAAGAAATGGACTGAACAACGTAATAAAGTCGAAAATTGTTTTATTATAACGGACTCAGTCATACAGAAGAAAAACGGATGACAAAGTTGGTTTTCTCAGAAGAAACACTAAGTAAACTCCGTAAAGGAAATAATTATAAGTTAAGAACACAGAGATTTTTAGCTCAGTAAGATATTATTCGAATATTAAGTTTGACGAAAGATTTTCACCAACTTTGTTCTAAAATAGAGGTGTATTTTTCGTTTTGTTCTTATAAAGTCTCTTTTTAATTTAATTTGGAATGACGCAAAGAAAGATTGAGGAAAATCTAAGACATTTTCTTTGAAAACTTCTAGTTTTTAAAGTAATCTAAAATGATTTCTTAGTAATGCTTGTTTTTGCTAGATGTATGTAGTGATAGTTTCTAAGTTTAAATTTAGCAAAATAATATTTAAGAGGTAACAATCAAACCCTTCTCAATTCCAGTGGTTCCCCAACAATAAGGGTCTCGTGGAAGGAATAGTGTCTTCAGGAATGGCTTTCACTCCAGTTTTAATGAATAACTTGCACACATTATTTATGAACCCTAACAACCTTCAACCTGATGCTGATGGGTACGTTTGTTGCTGAATAATTAGTAGCATCATGGTAGGAATGGTGTTTTAAGTTGATTTAATAGTCTACAAGTACTTTTTGATTATCTAAAAATATTTAATAAGTTTCATTAGTGTAAAGTTTCATAATTCCAAACTTTGCATCTTTGAGTAGAAGAGAAAAGTGATAATATCTAATTTTAATATTTAAAGACTGTATGTGACTTCAAGTTAATGTTTTTATATTTTCTGATAGCAAATCCACATCAGGCTATCTACTGAGCCTACCCAGGGGAATCGAACCCCTTGACTGTAGCGTTGTAAATCCGTAGACTCACCGCTGTTCTAGCGGTGGGTCACTTCAAGTGAAGAAACGAATTATTGATATTAAGATGTGTTAGTTTTTCTTTAACCTTATAATTTACTTCTGTTCCGAGTGTTCCTGCAACAGTTACCTGGAAACATTTTTGTTTCTCATGAGCTTTCGCAATAAACTACACAAATACTATTGAACTAACTCTTCCCTATTTTTATCAAGAGGTAAAACACTAGTGTTTGTCACCAACAGCTTTCTCTTGAGCAAAACTTATGAAATAGTAGAACTTCACAGCACTCTTTCAACGTTCACCTGGTTTGAAAACGCAGAGTTCGAGTTAAGGAGAAGGGACTCTAACTCAGAACCTTCGAATTAGTTAGACACATTACCCCTTGTCCACACACCGTGTGATCACATAATCAATCAGATCAATGTAGTTCCTAATAATTTCAAATGTTTTCTTCATTGTGCATGGAAATTACAACATACTTCCATGATTTTATGGTGAAGTTACAAACGTAATGCTAAAAAAATGTAAAAAAATAAATTTCTGATACATGTTGGTACAACAAGACTTTGTTGGCTATGAATGATTGTCACGCAATGTGATGGTTTTCATTTTCAAAATAGCTTTAATACAAGGAACCCAACCCTCTATATTCATAGTTTTGTGGCTATTTAGAAGTACGATATAAACCCTATTTCATTCAACATTGAAATACAAATCACACAATATATCCAACTACCATCTAAGAATAAACTAACAATATTACAACAACAAAACGGAATATTTTTTCCTCCTGCACAATTTAACAGATAACAATAAAAACTTCTAAACTTTACCGTCAATACCAACTTTAAAGAAGCATAGTTATTATTACTTACAGTTGAAACTGTAGGATGAATCTAGAAAACATGAGAAATTGTTCATCATGCATCTGAGTTTTGTTTTGAAAAAAACAAAGTCAAAATGTTTTAAAACAATAGCTTATGTGCTCATAATACCTTTTTTCCTTATGGCGAAGCCACATCGGGCTACATGCAGAGCCAACTGAAGGGGAATCGAACCCTTGATTTTAGCGTTATAAATCCGCAGACTTACCACTGTACTGGCGAGGGGTCATCATACTTCCTTCATTATGTATGAAATATAAACAAAATACAGATTTGTTAATATTATTTATAAGCACAACTTATTGATTGACTTAGATTTATATTTTATAAGAATACAACATTTTCAATATAATTCTGGGCAAATGTTTACAGTATTAAATCCCAGTGTTTGTTATCCTTGATTATTTTTTCTACGTTACCAACAGACTGAAAATTTGCGTTCTATAAACTGGGATATTATAGTCTACCGTGGATATATTAACCAAAATGCAACAGCGAAGCAAACAATATTACGACCATACAAACGACAATAAATCCATCAAAAAATACATGAATAAAACCAACAGTTATACAACCAGTAATACATCAACAAATGTATACATCAATGCATCAGTAAAACCAATAATGTACTGTTATGTATATGTATAAATATTTTGTAAACGACAACATTTCGTATTGTGTTTGAATTTTCATTTCTATTATTCATTTTTCCATATTGATCCCAATTTTCTGTTACGTATTTTTGATGTTTTAAGTTCTTCGTAGATTAAACGCAACAGAAAAACGCAGATAACAGCTTGTATAATTTATTACACTAAACTATTAACAAATATAACAGATATAACATGAATTATATAATAATAGTGACAGATATTAAGTTACAACATTCGAAATTAATTACAAATCAAAATAATATTAGTTTCAAACTTCAAAATAAATCACAACACAAAACGGTACTGGCCTGTATCTAATATAATGATCTAAAATTAAAGTCTCAAATTCCAGTCTAGGGTGTGAATTTGGTCCCACGAAGAGATTCCGAAACAGTTTACAGTTCAATGAAATCGCCGTCTCTCAGCTCAAGCAGTAATTCAGATGTATCGTAGAGATTGACGAAATAAAATCACAGCTTCCGTAGATCTAACTTCAATCACAAAACCAAGTTGAATATTCACAGCAAACACTTAATCTTTCTCAAATAACTAACTTTCTTCTTTTGAAATGAAACTGGTGTTTGAATCTCACTCTTTGTTTTCGAATAAAACTAATGACTGAATGACTCTCTATCTCTCACGTCACCGTCTTTTTTATACCGATAGGCCTATTTCTCGAACAATCTCGCAATTTCCATACAACTCCAGAGCTATCCACGCATATCCGTTCTTGCACGAGACTACACTTCTAGACAGGAAGTCACCAGCACTCATTTACAAACATGTGATTGGTCTACTTAATTCGAGAAAGTTCTAAAACGTTACCCTAAATAAATAACATATTTTAGTTTAAACTTCGAAACAATAATATCAATATGGAAAAATGAATAATACAAATGAAAATTCAAACACAATACGACATGTTGTCGTTTACAAAATATTTATACATATACATAACACTCTCCCCCTTAAAAGTAAAAAAAAAGTTTGAACTTGTGAAAACTTTTTTTTTTTTTGCTTATTTGTCTTTTTAAACCAACTTAAAAGGGTTAAATCCAGTAGATTCTGAAATAACCTCGCGAACTTCAAGCAGTAACAAGGGAACACCCTCAACCCAGTTCTTTGAGTGTTTGTGGCAGTAATTTGGTGGAAACGATCAAGAACACCTTGTGACTCAGGATGGTAGGCACTGGATGAAATTTGATGGACCCTTAATTCATGTATGGCTTGTTCAAATAGTTTAGACATAAAATTTGTGTCTTGATCTGATTGCACAACTTTTGGAATTCCGAACATGGTAAAGGATTTGACAAGAGCAGTGATTTTTCTCAAAGGGATTGCCTCAGGGAAACGTGTAGAAGCACACATGATCGTCGAGAGATATTCATTTCCTGCTTTGCTTTTTGGCATTGGGCCAGCACAGTCGATAATGACCCTTGAGAATGGTTCTTCAAAGGCAGGAATAGGCTGCAGTGGTGCTTTGGGAATCCCTTGATTTGGTTTTCCAGTGATTTGGCAAGAATGACATGCCTTACAAAAGCTAACAACATCTTGGCGCATCTTTGGCCAATAGAAATGTCGTCGGATACGATCTAAGGTCTTTCTTACACCTAAGTATCCCGACAATACATGGCCATGAGCAAGACTAAGAATATCATTCCGATAGTATTTTGGAATGACGATTTGATGAATAACATTCCACTCCTCATCAGCAGCAACGTCAGGAGGTCTGTATTTTCTCATTAACACACCTGACTTCTGGTAGTAACAAATAAGGACAGTTCCTATTTCATTTTCATTAACAGCCAGTTGTAGAAGAGAACGAGTTTCAGGATCATTGTCCTGTTCCTCAATAAGTTTGTTTCGATGAAGAGAGTCGAAAAATGTCTTAGAGTCATCAGTAGAACTTAAAGTTGAATCAGAAATCTCATCGATGTGAGACATGAACGTATCAGACAAAGAGAAATCCTCTTTGGATTCCTGAGAACGTGTCTGAGAACGAGTAACAGCACAGGCAGGAAAAACATCAGGAAACTCTTCAACGAGTTGCTCTGTACTGGGACTAACAACAGGTGCTTCAACAACACGAACCTCTGGTACCACCTTACTACCAGCC
>CM022394.1:6821344-6846319 GCA_011833715.1 Carcinoscorpius rotundicauda | reverse complement strand
AATACGTAACAATATACATTTTTATGTTGTAAAGATCTAACCAGCTTAGCTGTTACTTCTCAAGTGTTGAAATGGTTCACTCATGGTTTAATCAGAATAACGAGTATTATCAATTATACAACAAATTAAAGAACAAAGAAAAAGTATTTAGTTATTGTTATTTATTCTAGTTGCAGTGTGATAAATACATTTATTTTTTCGTGATGACGAGAAACCCACTTGAATTAAAAAAAAGGTATTCTCAAGACAGCTTATATTTGTATTAAAGCTTTTATTAACATAAAATAGTGAACGACATTTCAATCTTCTTGGCCTGGCACGGCCAAGCGCGAAAGACGTGCGACTCGTAGTCCGAGGATCGCAGGTTAGAGCCCGCGTCGTCGAAAACATGCTCGCCCTCCCAGCCGTGGGGGCGTATAATGTGACTTTCAATCTCACTATTCGTTGGTACAAGAGTAGCGCAATAGTTGGCGGTGGGTGGTGATGACTAGCTGACTTCCCTCTAGTTTTACACGACTAAATTAGGGATGGCTAGCACAGATAGCCCTCGAGTAGCTTTGTGCGAAATTCCCCAACAAACAAACATAGACTATAACAATTTTCTTGGAGAATAAACGTTACTGAAAATCTTCGCTGAGATTTTGTTCATTTTTATCATATTTATTGGTGTTTTATGTATTTTAAAGACGAAAAAGATGAAATAGCGTAATTTTCTTAAAGTTACCTGCGAACCTTTTTAAGATTTGTTTATTTGTTTCTTTTGAATTTCGCAAAAACCTAGGTGAGGGCTGTATACACGAGCTGTTCCTAATCTAACAGTCTAAAACTAGATGAAAGACAGCTTGCCAGCACTATCCACCTCCATCTCTTGGGCTGTTCTTTCATAAAAGAGTAGCGGGATTTACCGTCAAATTATCACTCCCCCAACGGTTGAAAGGTCAAGCATGTCTGGTGTGACGGGGAGTCGAACCCGCGATCCTCATATTAAGGTTCGAGTTCTCTAACCTCGTGTCCATGCCTTTTTAAGGTAGAACATTTAAAGTGCACCACACGAGCACAAGAAAGAAAATCCAGTGGGGGTTGAGAGTTAACTTGTATAAACATAAATCGAATCTCTAGGGCTATCATTGAGGGAAGAGCTGTGTATACAGTTTGCCTCCTGAAAACTCAATAGAACTTAACACCTACATTATTGTTAATTTCGTCTAAACAGATTCTCATAACGTAATAATTAAGGAAATAGTCCCAACTCAACTAAATGCTCCAAACAATTCGAACTACGGTACAATTCGATAAAACGCCACAGGCCAAATAGTTACAGAAGAGCCCAATGTGAAGAAACAAAATAATCCAGTAGTTAGGAAGCTAAGAAACATATTACACTGTATTACACTAAATAGCATTTGTTATTTTTTAATTGCTTATTTTATAAAAATTGAGAAAAAGGTCATTGTTCCCTTCAAACTTGGCTATTGTGACCTGGATAACTAGATTCGGGAATTAACCTATTTTCTCTGTAAAAACGGGCAAATTTCTACATTTTTATTTACATAAGGTCTGAATAAAACAACATATGAATCAAGTTTTATATGTGTTTATAGTGAGGTTATACAAAAATGAACTAAAACATTTAGAAGTGAGTAGTTTTACGAGATTTGCGACCTTAATGTAAATCACTGTCACGTATCACGCCCCCAAATATAGTCTCCCATCATGTTTTTGTTATACGCGTCTTTATTTTTAAGTTTACGTACGTACGAATGGCTGTATCATGGACAGCTTTATTAACGAATCTGTGATTGGCTTTACAAATGTATCTGCGGTTTTCTTTGCCGTTTAATCACGATTTTCTTTATTCATGTGTCCGTGATTAACATATCCATTGTTGTATCACAGCTTACCTTATTAATGTGTTCACGATTACTTTTTTTGTATCTATGCTTTATTTTATTAACATATTCATTATTGATTTTACTAATGTATCGATGAATACATTTGTTGATGAATCCTTGATTGTATAACTGTTGGTTTTATTCATGTTTCTTTTATGGCTTTATTGTGTATTCTCACAATAAAATTTGCTATAGTATTGTATTTTGGTTAATATATTCATGGTAGAATGTAATATCCCAGTTTATAAAACGCAAATTTTCACTTTCTTGACAAAGTGGAGAAAATATTCAGGGAGAGCAAACGGTGGGATTTAACAGTTTCAATTGTAAATAAAAACAATTATGCCTCTTTGACGTTCATTTTGACGGTAAAGCTGGGAAGTTTTTGTTATGTATCGAATTATGCACGTTGTAAAATAGTTACCTCATATTATTGTAATATTGTTAGTTTATTGTCAGAAGGCAGTTGAATGTATTGTTTGATTTGTATTTCATAGGTGAATAACATTGAATCTAGTATTCGAATTTCTTAATTTTATGAAAGCTAGCGTGGGTTTTATACCATGCCTATAACAGACACTAACTGTGAATTCAGAGAGTTAGATTAATTGGAATAAAATTATTTTGAAAATGGAAACTAGAACAACGCGTGACAACCATTAACAGCCAACAAAGTCTTGTTGGGTAAAAATGTATCAACAAGTGTTATTTCATTCTTTTGGAGTTCTGTTAGTAACACTGCAGTGATATTATGCAATTGTGTTAAAATATCAATGCTCAATAAAAAAATTAAAGTATAAGGAACTACATTGACCTGACTAATTATATAGACAAGTGATAATGTGTCTGATTGCGATCCGAAGACTCTGAATTTGAGTCCCTTTTTTTCAGAATCAAACTGACACATTTTATTATCAGTAATAAATTTCTTCCTGTGAGGTAGCATACAATCTCTAAATATTAAATTTGATATTATCAATTTTTTCTAGTACTCAAAGAATTATAAAATTGGAATTATAAAACATCTTAATAATCAATCTGATTGAATATTTCAAGTTGATATCAAAGTACTTGTAGACTATCAAATCAACTTAAAACACCGTTCATACCATGACACTATTAAAAACTAAGTAACAAACGTACCCATCAGCATCAGGTTGAAGGTTATTAGTGTTCGTAAATAATATTTGCAAGTTATTCATTGAAACCGGTGTGAAAGCCATTTCTGAAATAACTATCCCACTAACTAAACATCGGATGTTTTTAATGTAATTTATATATTATACTTTGAACATCATTATTTAGATTGGAATACAATGATACCACGTCATTTCCATCATCAAATACACGATCAGATTATCGTCTTGGATCTTGGTAAGTCAGCATCAGTGACCCATTCAACAGTTGAGACTATCTGTTCCATAGCATTACATTTGCCACACACCTTTGTTACTCGAGTTAATTTTCCATTGTTCGAGTATCAAAGACACTCAAATTCAACTAGATCCAGGATGCTTTCACGCTGCTCAAGTGTACCAAAACCAGTTTCTACTTTTGTCAGAGTGCCAAGTAATACTGAGTTATCAATTTGTTAATTTAAATATATTTTTTTAACTCTGGAGAATGACCATAACTTTACCATAAATCGTGAACGAAATAGTCATCGGCATTACATGCAACACTGATTATTTTCTGTGTGGATATTTTTAATTAATATTGATCTTTGTACTTAATTTGAGACACAGAAGAAGTCAATCACATCTGTTCGAGTTTGGGGTTCAGAATCATGAGTATACGAACAACGCCTATTCGGTTGTATTTTTTTTCTTTTCAATTCTCTACACTGAAGCCACTGTTTGTAAAAATTTAAGAACTCCAACAATTTTTACATAAAATTAAGTTCGATTTTTGTTGAAACTTTTGCCTTAGGTTTATGAAAGACTATGATTATTATTATTAGTTCAAAATCTTTTAACACAGATGACCCTTTGGGTCGTTATAACGTAACGGTCAATCGCACTATTTGTTGAAAAACAGTAGCCCAAGAGTTAGCGGTGAGCGATGATAACTAGCTTCAATTCCTCTAGTCTTATATTGCTAAATTAGAGACAGATAACTTCGTGTAGCAGTGCGCAAAATTCAAAACAATGTAACAAACCAGACGTTTCTACTCCAATGCATAAACATTATTTCTCACTGTTTGAGTTTCAAAAACGAAAAAGTTCAACTTGATCTCGGGTTCTTCCATGCTGCTCACATATACCGTAACAAATTACAATCTCTACACTGAAGCATTCGTTCCTTTACAGTTTTTCTTAGAATTCTAAGTAATATTGGATCGTCACTTTGTTCATTTAAATATATAAAACACTGGAGAATGACCACAACCTTATCATAAATCGAGTTCGAAATGGTCATCTATATCATAAGCAACAATGATTATTTTCTGTGTGGATATTGATTTTAGAAAAAAAGAAAACTTCATGTAAATTAAGTGTGAGCAATATTTTGTTGTATTTGTATTGAGACATTGAGAAAAATCAACCTCATCTGCCTATTATTTTGTTGTAGAATAATGAGGATACGACCACTGTACATACAGATAATATGAATAGTCCTATACATACATGATGGAAAAATGATTTGGTACTTTCCTAATGAAATAACAAGTGTATTTGATGGTTGTGTTATTACACTTCTATCTGTATCCTACACATCTGTACTTGTATATTTCATTTCGAGTGCTTTCACCCGTAATTCAATTCAGTTGCACTTTACTAATGGATAACAGTATAGATACATTCAGCGGAAACAGGACACGTTATCTTCTGTGGTTTATGTAATATTTTTCACACATTAACGTTCGAAGCCATCACCACAAGAATAATGGCTGCTTAATTTTTAAAAACTGTTTCTATGTTACTCAACTTATTTTGCTTCTCAAATCGCATTACGTTGTGTGACGAATATAGTTTATTTCTTCAAATGATTTTTAATTTTTAACCAGAATTCTTTTTCAACAGAAAAATGGAATGGAATTCACAATAAGATTGTGAATTGTGCAAATCGATAATTAATCTTGTGTTTATACCGGTAATAGAGAGTAGTTCAGAACATTTACAATTCACACCTCACAAATGTTGTATATTAAACATATAAAATGTAACTAATACTTTATTAATTTGACAAAACTGTTAAATATCTACTGTGTACAATAATATTTATAGATATTCGAGTTTTCATTTGTTAGTTCCTACTTTACTCTTTTGTATTCATTTATCACTTAAGTGATAAAATTCGTTGTTCATATGTAAAATGTCTTTCGATGTGGTTTCTCCTTCCTCTGGTAACTGGTTTTGTGTCAAGAAAAGTCTAGCTAAATTCTTCTCTTCATATGTATTAATTTATCCCAGAAGAGAACAAGACATTCTGTTAGATGTAAACTTTCATGTACAATAGACAACGACTATATCTTTTCTTCAAATTTAGTACAGAAAATACAAAGGAATTTTGTTCATTGCATATTTATTCTGAAATAAACCAAAACATCCTGAATGTAAAATGACTGTATTATAATTTACGTTACGTACACGTTCGTAAAGTAAGGTACATACGTCTATACTGACGTACACGCTATGCCTATTATGGAAACATATATTTTACAGATATCTTGCTAATAATATCTTGCACTACCATCATGATAGATTATATTATAAAAGTTTAGCAATTGGGTATATCATATTGGTGTTTGTTATTTAATTCATGGTACTATATGGTATATGAGTAAAATATATGTGATGATAAAAATTTTATTACACTTTTTTTATACAACTGCCATTTAGTACAATAACAATTTCTTTGTGTTTATAGTAAATCCTCGCACCAACAGCTCAGAAAATTTCTGTAACCACAACAAATACTGAATCACACACTTTACTATCACAACAGGTAAAAAAAAATTACACTTAAAAGAATATTACCAAAGTTAATCTACTTTTGTTCAAAAACTTCCGAACTGAACCAAAAGAACTAAGTGATGTGGACACTGATTGGCTCATTCCCGCCGAAAAACCGTCCAGTATAAAACTTATTCGTTTTCTTCTTTGCCCAAAGATGGCGATTCTAGTTTAATAACATATTCTTCAGGAAGGAACAATGACGTAAGAAAACCTATACAAAAGACGTGGTGAAGCTACGAAATTAAACATCAAAAGCTATACATATTTTGTACAGTCTCAATATATAACATTTACAAATATATCTTCGATAGGGTTACAAATATTATATCGGTTAATGTAACTATTCATGATCTGAAAGAGACCTGTAACATCACCACCTGCCGCTAATTCTTGAGTTACTATTTTACCAACGAATATTAGAATTTACCGTCACTTGTAACGTCGCCATAGCTTAAGAGTGATCATGTCCTGTATGAAAAGGATTAGAACTCGTGTAGTCGGATTGCGAATTGAGCACCATAACCACCTGGCCATGCTGGCTCTGTATTTGTTTGAAGCTATATCATAAGCTATCTGGCCGACAAGTTAGCTCTTTGTGTAGCTTTGTGCTTAATAACAACAACTAAAGAAAATCCACTTAACTAGTCATGTTACTGCACCACAGGAGTGAAGGCGCTAATAATCTTGTCTTCATTTTTAACACAATGAAGTAATTAACATAATTCACATATTTTTGCTAAGTGTAAGAGATTAAGTTTGAGCAATTTAAGAGATTCTTTAACATAATGTACTTCTTTATACAAGTCACCATAAATAGTTTGAAACTACACAAACTTTATTTGTATTCACAGCACAAACTCATAGGTTTTAAATTAAGTGACGAAAGTTTTTTATATGCAAAAAACGGCTCTTTTGGGCTCAGAAAACACTTCAAATAGAAGAGCGAACAACGTCAGGTGAACCTGACGATGACCGAAGAAGGTCGAAACGTTGTTCGCTCTTCTATTTGAAGTGTTTTCTGAGCCCAAAAGAGCCGTTTTTTGCATATAAAATTCTCAACAAGTGGGTTTATCGACATCACTTACAAAAGTTTTATTTACAGATTCCGCTATATTCGTTCTATTTAGATCTAACAAAAAATATTAGTTTAGTGCAAACGGTTACTTTTTGTGTCAAACTTTAGGTGATCAAATTTATCGATACAGTAGAAAACAATGTTAGTGACGTCATTAAACATACAAAATTAGAAAAACACAAAAAACAAATGATACTCTTTTTAAAAACCAGTTTTACATTAAAATATCCAACATATTGAAGGTTAAAAATATTTTATATAATATCTTTCGTATTTTTACGGCAATAACTTGGAAAATAAGATCAGAGTGTGTGTTTTTCGTATTTATGTTGAAAAACATTGTGAAAATTTGTATTAAATTTAACAAATTAAATGTAAGAAGTTTAGCCAGAAGACGTTTTATCCACATCTGCTTTGTTATTTCTATCTAGTTTTTTGACTCAATTTCTACAATTTCCGATCCACTTTTGCAGTACTATAACAATTTTCTTCAAGAACGAATGTCACTGGACATTCTCGTTCAGATATTGCCAAATTGTAGGTCAAATGCATGTTTGGTGCTGACATCTAGTTTTGGAGCTCAGCATTATTGAGAACGAGTTACCTCGTCCGTTACACTGTGTTACCGATCGGCTTGGACGTTCTACGGCACTGAACAGGTTTAGGTAAGACATTTAAAGTGTACCACAGGAGCACCAAAATGTTCATTGCGGACTGAAAGTTAACTTTTACTTGTATGGACTTTCATAGATTCTGTCGTGACTTTACCAAGGACAGAGCTGTGTGTACAGTTTGCTTCTCTAAACATTTTTAAATTATACACCTGCCTAATTGTTAATTTATTCAGAACAAATTATCATAACTTACCTATTAAGGAAATAGTCCCAACCGAGCAAATTGCTCCAAACCACCCAAAGTACGGAATAATTTGCTGAAACATTATAGGCCAGAAAGATACAGAAGTGCCCTAGGTGAAGAAATACAATAATTAAGTTGTTGGGAAGTTAACAAATATATTGGTAAACTGAAGTATTGGATAAAATAGAATACATGGCCACTCAGCAACTAGATGGTTAACAAATAGGTACATTGTTCTTACAACAGATCATTCTAATGTAACTACAGACCATTGAAAAACAAGCGCGGCCACTAGGTAGTAAGGTGGAGAAAAGATATAAACGTAAGCTGACATAATAAGAAAACACCAGTAGTTGTAGGGATAGCAAATTAAACTATCAGTTAATAAGAATATAAAGAATGCCGATGTGACTATCATGGTTTTAGATGTTTTGTACACATGATGTTTTAGAATACTTAACGTTGAATAAGTAAGTCTGTTTCTTTACTAAGTTTGCGCACTGTGACACGAGGGATACCTGTCCCTAATTTTGTAGCTTGAGACATAAGTGGGGAAAGCTAGTCATCCACACCCACCGTCAACTTTTGGCTACGCTTTTATTAACAAATGGTGGAATTGATTGTTACATCATAATATCCCGACAACTAAAATGGCGAGCATTGTTGGTGCGACAGGGAAACGAAGCCAAGACCCAAATATTATGAACTGAGAGCCCTAACTACCAGGCCATGTTGAATAATGTTCCTCAGTATACTGTGCATCTAATGTTTCATTTTAATATTCTTAATATATTTATGGATATTAAACAATTTATGCTACATTCCAAAAGACATTATTGTGTTAGTTACTATAAAGGACACTGTAGGCCTTACCAAAAGATACAGATAAAACTAGTAGGTAGTTATTGAATAAAAAGTACACAGTATTGTAATAATTACATACCGCTACAAAGTACATCATTGCATAAATTATAGAAGTGTTTCTATTCCCAAACACTTCAGCAATAGTGGCTGGAACGTTTACAACCTCAATAGCAAAGGTAGCATGTAGTCCACAGATCCAAATTATGAACATCGCTTTTCCACCGTAAGGGGCCGCTACTAACGTAAACAGCAATATTGTCTTTAGTCCCATTAAGATCAGGATTGTTGGCTAAACATAAAACATCATGAAACAACTTAACTAAAACGTCAACAGATTGAACTTGAGATTAATTATTTGGAAACAATAAAAGAAGCAGACAGTTTGATATGGCAATATGTATTTCACCAGAATTGGATATTTTGTTTATATGTGAATCTTGTTATAATCTGAGAAACATCACTCTTTAGTTAAACGCGAGACACTTGGTTAAGATAACTCGTAGTGGTCTGAGCACAAAAAGGTCAATATGTAACATTATATTTCACAATAATACTCATTATTTACAATAATGAACAGCACAGCTAGAATTTTGTTGATGATTTTTGAGCTCGTGAAATCGATAAATGATAAAATGTACACAGTTTATCCGTTTTGTCCACAGCTTCAGAAAGCGTACTTTTTATAAACTAAGCGACAGTGTTCACAAAAACATTTTCTATAAGGTGAATGAGCTAACAACTGTCAAAAGTCCTTAACTTCAAAGTTTGGATACTGATTTCAATTTAAAAAGTTTGGCCTTAACGTCAATAAATGACTCACTCTGTATTCTTAAACTAATATATTTATACCAGCAAATAGTGCTGGAAGACAGTAAAATTAAAATTTATAATGCTCTCATCATTCGAATTAGAAGTTTGATAAAGAAAAACTCTTCCAATCATATAAAAACAAGAAATATACCCCAATATACATAATTTCTATGGGCACATGGAATTTCCAATTTACCAGCAAAACTATTGATTACAACAACTTACTTAATGGTGTTATTACAGCGTGAATATTTATGATGAAGTAAGCAGAATCAAATGGAGATCCTTTGGAGAGAAACATAACACTCGTAGGGTGTTTTTAAAACGCTATATATCAATAACCTTCTCGTCATAGATGTATACTTCCAATTAATCTTTAGAGTCTTGTACAAATAACCTCTCTACTGACATCGAAATTTCAGCTGAAAGTTAATTGAATCGGTAATTCGCATTAGTTTCTAAAGATTTATATATTAGGCACAGACAATTTGAAATGTTATACAATCACTAGAAATTGTTAGCAGCCTCAAATTTTCGAATGTTATAAATGAAGATTCGCGTAACAGTTGATACTTCTTTATTAAAAGGAGAAGCTGAAATCTCTTGCTATAGGCTGTTAAGAAGATCTTTCTTTACAATTACTCATTCTAAAGAGCTCAAAATACTGAGTCGGCTTAGCTCGATCGCTATATATTCCATTTTGACTTTCAAGACTTTACTATCTATCAGATATGAAGTTTTGACACATATGTTTCGTGGCTTTAATTCATTACCATATCTGAAATCAAGCTTGCCATCTAAAGCTTTTTTTGAATCAAGAATGATAACAAACAGTCAACAAGAGACAGTTCTGGTAAGTAATATCAAGTGGTTAATGGAGTTGTGCAAATTGTAGGACGTGAAATTGAAACAAATCAAATCATCATAAAACAAATATTAATAATAACATAATAAAAATATGATAATTTACATTAAAATATTCTTAGGGTTTGTTTTTGTTTCTTCCATATTAAGTTGGAAAAGGAATAAACTCTGAAGATATTTTAATACATTTCTCAATTAGTATTTTTATTATATTGATTCATTCATTTTTTTTGTATCTGAAATTGAACATATAGAGTTTAAATATACACCTGATATATAGTTTGTCAAGCTGAAAGAATGAATTGAGATCGAAAGGTAATCAAACTTAAGAATTCACAAAAACGAAACTAACTCGTTCAAAATATAATTGAACTTAAGATTCCATGTAAATGTGAAATTTTTAGGAATGACACCTAAATACAGTAGAATATTCAACTTTAGAGTTTCTGAGCTGTTGTGTCATAATGTAAATGATTTTCTCTTAATCACTGAAATACATATTCTAAGTAAGAAAAGTCAAAAAGTATCTTTTCTAGCATCACATTTAAATAATAATAGAATCTAAAAATGTTTCATGTCTTTTCCTTTTTAAGTTGAGAAAAAATGCTCAGTAAGATATGTTTTGTTTTTTGAAAGAAATAAGCTTCTGAGGAAACTTGCTTTGAACCGTTTGGAAAACTAAAGTGTCTCCAAAATCATAAATAGTTTAAGTTATTCTACTAAAACATCTAATTTTAATAATTTTCTTCAATGAAAGTGTTAAAATATTACTGATATTAGTTTTCAAATTTAAATTTAAAGTCAGATAAAAATAACGAATACTTTGTTTTTGGATCATTTGTTTTCAAATGAAAGTGTTATTATTGAAACAACTATTAATGTTAATTTTCGACCACGCATAACAAGTTAATTTTGTCGATTCGTTTCTTTACCTTGAATGATATACAGTCCTGCATTAGTCCTATAAGCACTTTAAAGACAGCGTGAACAACAGCAGATGCAGATCCAGTTGTGGCTAGATATATATCATCACATATAAATGTTTGTCCATATACCTAAATATAAAGTAATACAATTTGATATCATAATACCTTTATAATCATATGTTACATTATATTAATAAAGCAATAATATATTGCAATACCTTTTTAAAATTCGTTGGGCTCAGCAGATAGCATAAAGTGGATGTGCTATAAGAAAACACACACACACCTTTAAAACTAATCCCCAAGTCCAAGTTATATATACGTTTGATTTGTTTATACACCTCATAATAATAAGGACTCATATTTTTGTAGAACCATTTAAATTATACTCATGTTTTGTTTGAACTTAATTTAATAATAAAGTTCTAAAAGGTAGGCTCTAAAATAACTTAGTAAACTTTACAATAACTTAATACCACAATGAGTCCAAAGTGCTCAAACCATTTTTATTCAGGCAGGTGAACATTCTTGAACTCTCGTGAAAAAGTAACATCGAATAGCACTAAAAAGCAACAAAAACGGCGTATATTTAATAAACTTCTCACGCTACTCAGACAGAAACGAAACACTTTACAGTAATTTAGATATTCATTATTTTATGATATTCTACAACTGACTTGTAAGCATTTTAATTCTGCAAAGTAAATGTTTATTTGCCTCCTATTGGTTTACTGAAGTGGAAATATAGTACATTTTATTTCTTCCTTATCGTATGTATATAACAAATTATTACACTTATTACAGCACGATCTAGTTCTAGTTATCTCTTAAGTAATGTCCTAAAATGTAATACACAAAGTGCATCATTGTTTCTCTCTTTATAGAAGCCTTTAAGGACTAAAACATGTAGTAGGACGTGTGTAAGAATGTTGAGAAAAATAAAAGAAACTAATCCAACTATACTTTTTCAGATCATTAATAGAATAAACCCTTATTAAGATGGATGTGTCTATGGAGCACATTAGGCATACAATGGTTAACGAGTTTATAAAGGCAATAATGCAGTAGGAACTACCCGAAACATTCAAGGTGTTTCTAACAAGGAATCTCTCAATGAAAGAAATTGTCGTAGGTCGTTTCAAAAGTTCAGATCAGGTGACTACAGCCAAAGTGATGCATCACGTTCTTGTCGTTCTGTTGAGTTTTGTGATAGCCTACTGGTGGCTGCACTTGATGAAGATTGTGCTGTAACAGTTGAAGAACTTACACAGAAGCTCAATTCAACCCATTCAACTGTTCACCGTCATCTACAAGATTTTGGAAAGCTGTCAAAACTTGAAAAATAGGTACTTCATGATATCACAGAAGCTAACCTTGGAGCTAGAGTTGACATTTGCACTTCTCTGCACTCTCCTGAACGTAACGTTTTGGCCAGTTAAGTGGCTGGAGATAAAAAATGATTATTTTATAAAATTTAATAAAAGCTGCAGACAATAGCTTGTGTTTTATGTTTTTCGTAGACTAAACGCAACAGAAAAACACAGATAACAGCTTGTATAATTTATTACACTAAACTATTAACAAATATAACAGATATAACATAAATTTTATAAAAACAGTGACAGATATTAAGTTACAACATTCGAAATTAATTACAAAACAAAGTGGTACTGGCCTGTATCTAATATAATGATCTAAAATGAAAGTCTCAAATTCCAATCTAGGGTGTGAATTTGGTCCCACGAAAAAATTCCGAAGCTTAAATAAAGAAGTTCAGAAACAGTTCACAGTTCAATAAATTCGCCGACTCTCAGCACAAGCAGTAATTCAGATGAATCGTAGAGACTTCCGTAGATGTAACTTCAGTCACAAATCCAAGTTGAATAATCACAGCAAACACTTAATCATTCTCAAATAACTGACTCTCTTCTTTGGAAACAAAACTAATGTCTGAGTCTCCTCCTTTTTTTTCTTCGAATAAAAACTGATGTCTGAATCTCTGTTGTCTCTCGCATCTTCGTCTGTTTATATATTGTAGGCCTAGACCCCTCGAATAACGGCGAACTTTCTACACATCTCCAGAGCAATCCGCGCATGTCTGTTCTTGCACGAGAGTACACGTCTAGACACGAAGTCGCCAATACTTCATTTACAAACATATGATTGGTCTCCTTAATTCAAGAAAATTCTAAATGTTACCCTAAATGAACAACAACATATAAGTTTAAACTTCGAAACAATAATATAAATATGGAAACATAGATAATAGAAATGAAAATTCAAACACAACACGACATGCCGTCGTTAACAAAATATTTACACTTTTACATAACACTCTCCCCCTTATAAGTAAAAAAAAAAGTTTGAACTTGTGAAAACTTTTTTGTTTTGTTTATTTCCTTTTTAAACCAACTTAAAAGGGTTAAATCCAGTAGATTCTGAAATAACCTCAAGAACTGCAAACAATAACAAGGGAACACTTTAATCCCAGTTCTTTGAGTGTTCGTGGCAGTAATTTGGTGGAAACGATGAAGAACACCTTGTGACTCAAGGTGGTAGGCACTGGATGAAATTTGATGGACGTTTAATTCATGTATGGCTTGTTCAAATAGCTTGGACATAAAATTTGTGTCTTGATCTGATTGCACAACTTTTAGAATTCCGAACATGGTAAAGGATTTGACAAGAGCTGTGATTTTTCTCAAAAGGATTGCCTCAGAGAAACGTGTAGAAGCACACATGATCGTCAAGAAGTAATAATTTCCTGCTTTGCTTTTTGGTATTGGGCCAACACAGTCGATAATGACCCTTGAGAATGGTTCTTTAAAGGCAAGAATAGGCTGCAGTGGTGCTTTTGGAATCCCCTTATTTGGTTTTCCAGTCATTTGGCAAGAATGGCATGTCTTACAAAAGTCAACAACATCTTGTCGCATCTTTGGCCAATAGAAATGTCTTCGGATACGATCTAGGGTCTTTCTTACACCTAAGTGTCCTGACAATACATGGTCTTGAGCAAGACTGAGAATATCATTCCAATAGCATTTTGGAATGACGATTTGGTGAATAATATTCCACTCTTCATCAGCAGCAACGTCAGGAGGTCTGTATTTTCTCATTAACCCACCTGACTTCTGGTAGTAACAAATAGGGACAGTTCCTATTTCATTTTTATCAACGGCCAGTTATAGAAGAGAACGAGTTTCAGGATCATTGTCCTGTTCCTCAATAAGTTTTTTTCGATGAAGAGGGTCGAAAAATGTAATAAAGTCATCAGTAGAACTTAAAGTTGAGTCAGAAATCTCATCGATGTGAGACATGAACGTATCAGATAAAGAAAAATCCTCTTTGGACCCCTGAGAACGTGTCTGATAACGAGTAACAGCACAGGCGGGAAAAACAACAAGAAAATCTTCAACGAGTTGCTCTTTACTGGGGTTAATAACAGGTGCTTCAACAACACGAACCTCTGGTACCACCTTACTACCAGCCAAATCATTCCCCAAAAGCATAGATACACCTTCAACAGGCAATGAAGCTTTAATACCCACAGTCACTGGGTCTGAAACTAAGTACGAATGTAAATCTAATCTATGAAGAGGAATAGAAACGACGCCACCTTCTACACCAAAAATGAGCACACTGGCCCCAATGGATGACTTTTCAGAAAACGGAAGTACACTTTCCAAAATCAAACTCTGAAAAGCTCCAGTATCCCGCAGGATTTTAATTGGTTGTAGACGTGAATCGCCAACAAAAGAAACAAAACCTTCAGTGATGAAGGCTTAAATTTGTCCTCAACAAGATTTTCAAGTACATCAATAATATGGGGCTTAGAATCCACAGCGGACTGGACAGGGTCAAAATCATTGGGAACTAATGATATATCCAACGAGGGCGAAATGAAACTATGGGGTGATGGCTTGTTTTTTACCTTATAGCACTCAGAAATCAGACGGCCAGGTTTCTTACAATAAGCACATGTCTCGGATGAGAATGACACGTTTTGGGTAGATGACAAGCTTTGAGAAAAAGATGGGGTCTTCGTTTGAGAATTAGAAGTTTGCTCTTTTTTGTCTCTGTCGACATTTGCATAATATTTGAAGGAGTCATTGGGTTTCTTTGCTGTGTGATTTGTTTTGCTTTTGTATGAGAAATCTTTGTGAGTCAAAGCATAATCGTCTGCCAAGACAGCAGCATCATGAATTTTGGAAGCTTTTTGTTTATCAATATAAGTTTTTAACTCTACGGGGATAAATCTTTTAAACTCTTCGACTAACATGAGTTCTCTGAGTTTTGTATAATCATCTTTAATTTCTCAGGAATCACACCACCTGTCGAACAGAGTTTCTTTTTCACGAGCAAATTCGACATAAGTTTGGCTGTCAAACTTTTTGTAACCACGAAATATTTGTCTTTATGCCTCTGGCACCAATTAATAAGCATTCAAAACGCATTTTTTGACGTACTCGTAATCATAACTTTGCTCGGCTGTGAGTCTGAAAAATACTTCCTGAGCTTTACCCTTGAGAACACTCTGAAGTAATACTTCAATTTTTCAAATGGCTGAAAATATTTATCTACAGCTTTTTCATTGAATGGAGGTACAAAACGAATTTGTTTGGAAGCATCAATTTATCCAACCGCATTTGGACAACCTTTTCTTCTGTCTGTGCCTTTCTCATACTGATTTCTTTATCAGCTTTTATGCGTTCTATTTGTATTTCGGCATCAAGGCGTTTGTTTTTTGTTCTGCCTCAAGTCGTTTGGTTTCTTTTTCTGCCTCAAGACGTTTGCTTTCAATTTCTAAACGAAATTTCATTTCCATTTCCATTTTTTTAATTCGAAATCTGGGTCAAAATGAGCGACAGGCAATTGTTGTGCAACTTTTTGAGGTAATACTTTTTGGCTGACCAAATGTTCAACAATAATTTGTTTAATATCTGCTTTCTTCATTGATTGCTTCACTTCTAAATTAAAATGTTTACCAA
This sequence comes from Carcinoscorpius rotundicauda, assembly GCA_011833715.1. Lineage (NCBI taxonomy): Eukaryota > Metazoa > Arthropoda > Merostomata > Xiphosura > Limulidae > Carcinoscorpius > Carcinoscorpius rotundicauda. Next base: position 6,830,083 of record CM022394.1, on the reverse strand, counting down.
CATCAAGCAATTCAGATTTTTTTAACTCACTTATTAATTCGAAAGAGGGATTCTGATTAAATTCGTTTATAAAATCTTCAAGTTGGAATGCCATTTTGAATATACAAGCTGTATATCTGTATAGAATATAAATCTTATTTTATAATAAAATTAAATTGTTTGTTAGATATCCCGGACGAGCCCTCATTTTTCTGTTACGTATATTTTATGTTTTATGTTTTTCGTAGACCAAACGCAACATAAAAAGAGATAACAGCTTGTATAATTTATTACACTAAACTATTAACAAATATAAGAGATGTAACATAAATTATATAATAACAGTGACAGATATTAAGTTACAACATTCGAAATTAATTACAAAACAAAATAATACTAGTTTCAAACTTCAAAATTAATCACAATACAAAATGGTACTGGATTGTATCTAATAAAATGATCTAAAATGAAAGTCTCAAATTCCAGTCTAGGGTGTGAATTTGGTTCAACGAAGAAATTCCGAAGCTTAAATAAAGAAGTTCAGAAACAGTTCACAGTTCAATAAATTCGCCGACTCTCAGCACAAGCAGTAATTCAGATGAATCGTAGAGATTGATGAAATAAAATCACAGCTTCCGTAGATCTAACTTCAGTCACAAATCCAAGGTGAATAATCACAGCAAACACTTAATCTTTTTGAAATAACTGACTTTCTTCTTTTGAAATAAAACTAATGTCTGAGTCTCCTCTTTTTCTTTTTTCGAATAAAAACTGATGTCTGAATCTCTGTTACTTCTCGCATCTTCGCTGTTTATATATTGTAGGCCTAGACCCCTCGAATAACCGCAAACTTTCTACAGATCTCCAGACCAATCCGCGCATGTTCGTTCTTGCACGAGACTACACGTCTAGACACGAAATCGCCAGTACTTCATTTACAAACATATGATTGGTCTACTTAATTCAAGAAAATTCTAAATGTTACCCTAAATGAATAACAACAGATTAGTTTAAACTTCGAAACAATAATATAAATATGGAAACATAGATAATAGAAATGAAAATCCAAACACAACACGACATGCCGTCGTTTACAAAATATTTACACATTTACATAACACTTGGTGCAGGTAAAGTGACTAAAGCAAAGCTCAAATTTGATCTTCACTCTATAAAAGTCTTGCCAAGCATTTGGTGAAATATTGTTGGTGTGATCCATGTTGAGTTGCTGCCACTCAATGTAATGCTTATATCAGACTTCTGTTGCCAACAGTTAGATTGTTTGAATGTTGCACTCACAGAAAAGAGGCCTACTTTGATCAATCAAAAAGGTGTTGCGTTACATCAGGATAGTGCACGGTCCCATGCAGCAAGGATCACATCTGCAAAGATTAAAGAACTAGACTGGGAAATCTTTTGTATCCTACTTATTGTGTAGAGCTTTTCCCATTCTGATTATTTGATTGTCATATATTCCGAAGTTTGCAGAATTATCTTGATGGAAAAGCGCTGGAAACACATGAAGATGTCAAAATTACCCTGTATACATTATTTTCCTCCAAACCCCAATAATTTTTGTGCAGTGGCATCCAAAAGCTTTTGAATCTTTGGCAGGAAGTATTAAATAATAATAAAACATACATCATTGATTGAATAACATTACAAGCATTTGAAATCATTTCTCTTTTTCTGAACTTAAAATTGGACATTACTTAAGGGATGACGTAATATCATATAAAAATTAATATAAAGTAGGACATGTCTCTTCTTTTGAGAAAAGATATCGTATAAAGTTGTAACGCACTAATCTTTCCTCTCACAAACAATTTCTTTTTCAGGAATGAATTTTAAAGCTTGTCATGAAATCAGTGGTATCATGAGGAGCAGATTTAAAATATATCATAACAGTCTTGGATGATTATTTCAGTATTTCACCGTGATAATGTAAATATTTTTCGATTAATAACTGTGTATGTAATGTCATTGTATAATTATTCTCACTGTGATTTAATAAATTTGTGAATAATTATTACAATAAACTGTCTTTCTCTTGTTTGTTAATTTCACGATCGATTATTTCTACCTTAACAGAAATCGAGGGTTCGTCTGCGATCTGAAAATAATATAATTATTAGAGATTTATTAATAAATTGTAAATTAAAAAGACCTGAATATTGAATTTAGTTATTGAAGTGAAATCAGTAACCAGCCAATTTGGTATTAGACATATATAAATCTTGTTTAAACCCCATCCTGGAGGAATTTAAGATTTTAAGATAATCTGATTTAATGGTATTGGATAAGCACTATCAGTTACGTGTTAAGATTTGGATGAGAAAATAGGAAATAAAAAGTTTAGTGATCATATGATTCAGTTGAATTAAATAAATTGATACCAGATTTTTAGCTGAGGTTAAAGGAGCAAGAATTTCAAATAAAAAACAAAAAATTAGAACTGAAACAGAAAGAATTAGAAACGTAGATTAAGTTCACAAAAGTGGCCAATAAGTCATAGTCCAACAGAGCAGCTTCATTTACAACTAGAGACTTTGAATAAACCAAAAATGTGAGACTAGTGCCATATTTTCAATGAAAAGATGTTGATAAACACATTTTACATGTTAAAAACGTTTCTACTAATTAAAATGGCCAAAACATGTCTAGACTGTGCTTTTCTAAAGCGTTCTGTTTGGTAAAGAGAGAGAGAGGAAATATTTTCAGCACTTTTCTCGAATAAAATAGTGAATTTTTTACATTGTTAAATCGGCAGTTTTGAAGGTTTTTGAGTCACTGCCAGAAGAATATCGGACAAAATTACGATATTTATAAAATTCAGAATACATAAAGACCAAACACATCTAGGATTTGCTTGAGAGAAGAAAAAAAGTTTAACAGATGACTATTATGGAAAACAATACACACAATTTTTGTCAGAGAAAGCAGCTCATTGAAATAGAGGAATTTCGACAGTACATTCACAGGAAAATAATAACACATTTGGATGAACACAAGTTAAAAAACTTAAGCCATGTGCGAAATATGTACAAACTCAGTTCAGAAAAAGGCCCTCAAAATTATTAATTGTGTACCTAAGTAAGATTTGATCAAGCGATCCGTTTTCCTATCAGATGTTCTATTCCAAACCCAATCTGGACTTAAAGAATGTCAATAAGATTTTCAGTTTTAGTCTCTGGGGTCAAGGACGTTAGCTCCAACAAAAAAAAATGTATCTGTGTGTACTTATTGTGAAAAAAGAGCACACAATACGGAATGTTAGGTTTTTAACGGAAATATCTGTAAGAAAGTGTACCTTACCAATAAACCACTGAGTAGTAAAAGTACATATAAACTGAAATTATTAGAACCTCAAATCATGGAGGAATATAAGCATTTTATCTCAGAAGATTTTGCGTCACTGGTAGGTGACGTTGACAAACTACAACCCTTTAAAATTTTAAGTCTTCTAGTCTTTGTTAAAAAGGGCATTATAATGCTGTCTGAGAGGTGTTCAGTTGTAAATTGCGGGTTTATTTAGAGTGTAGGTTTTGTGAATGTTTTCCTTTATATTTTGAATTTGAAGTCAGTCATTGTTTCTGGAACAGTAGTGGATAGTACCTTATCTAGATGGCGCTTAATTATTACCTGGAAACGACCTATTTGGCGAGAAAGTCTTCGCAAACCCAACTGTGTTTTTGGAGTCCTATGTGAAGACGAGAAACTTCAGAATATTTGTCTTGCATGTGCAGTTACCAGAGTTATGAGTAAAAAATTATCAGGTGAAAAGATTCTTGATTTTGTCATATCTGTTTACTAGAGAACTGACAAAAATAAAGATGTGGAAAATAATTTCTTCAGCAGGCTCAATGAGAATGAGCAGATTTCGTTTAATGGTTAAGGAAGTTTGAAAAGAAACAAAGGAGAATCTCATATGGATTACAAAACGGAAAAACTTAGCCAGATTAAACTTATTCCTGAGCAGGAAAAGTATCTTGGAGTGAGTGAATTTCATCAGAGTTCACTGTCGTCCAGGATAGCAGAAGAAGTTGCCATATGTTATTACCTTAATAATTGAGTATTAAGGCGAAACTGTAGACCACCTGATATGCTAAGTGGAAATAAAGGAAGAAAACCAACTTTAACATACGTTTTTCTTCTGTATGACTGAGTCCCTTATAACAAAAAATTTTTTGACTTTATTACGTTGTTGCAGTTCATTTCATCAAGCCCAGTCATGTTCTGCCTGATGACAGTAAATGTGAGCAATAGTTCTGCACTGTGGATTTTCTAGACATCGATAAACTTTGACGTGGACCTTCGGGTAATAAATTCTCACCTGTTGCTACACACCACACTTCATTTACAAAGGTTGTGGTACAATTTTTACAGGTCTCTTTTTGGATTATCTTAGTGCTGCAAGTTAATTTATAATCATTTGCTTATCAATGGCATTCAGTGTGAAAGATATTCTTATCTTGGAAATTATAAATCCCTGTTATTAACACATATTTAAGATATGTATGTAAGAATATTTTTGGTCGGAAAGAAATTTTAGATACCATTTCCAAAAGCGATTAAAAAGTGCTCTAATATACCCCGTTTCTCTGAGATACGATATTGGAAATAGTCTTCATGCGACATGCTCACTTGGAGATTCGAAATCGTATTGTTAGAATCTACTAAACCATTTATGTGTTGCACACAGAACTTCATGCACACAATATATACTGTGTTATAAAAATACAAAAAGAAGCATTTTATGCATTATTATTCTAAAAATATGTTTTTAGACATTCAGATTTTATATCAGACAACTCTACAAAAGTTAGCTTTGGTTCTTTCATGGGATAAAATGTCATTTTTTTACTTCAAGTAAACTATGATGAGTTTTATTTGCTAGAAATAGTAAATAATTTTAAAGTTTAAAATTGAGCTTTAAACTGTTAAAATATTATAAGTCTCAGCAATAAAATGAATGAACATGATTCAACTAACTCATAACATTATACTAATATTACGTAACAAAAGCATAAAAATGTATCAGAGGAGATTCAAAGAATTAAAGTAAATAACCCACAAAGGAGTAGCTTTTACTTGCATTGTCCGATAACAGCACATGTGAACAGTGCAACTCAAAACATACACTTTGCAGATGGGGAAATTTTAAGAATGAGATACTGTTTTGTGAAGCTAAAAACAATTTGAGATAAAATATTTAAGACATATAGGATTATAAATCAGAAACTGAATTTACTACTGAATTATTTGATAAGTAGCTACAGTTTCTAATCCATTTAAAATCATTTCCATTTGTACAGCCTATTCCTACAAGAAAGTTTCATCTATACGTAAAAACATAGCCGAGTATTACATAAAATTTTCGAATACAGTAACTGGTATTTCATTTATCGTACATGTAAAAACTATAAGAGACTGCTAAACTTCTGAATCACAATCAAATAACTGATGGGAAATCCAACTTTTAGGTTGAACGCAAAGCAACTTACATCAACCATAATTCTAATATTAAATATAACACAAAAAGAATAATTTACAATCCAATGGAACATTAATTTATTATTATAGTAAGTCTATTAATGCTATCTATCAAATATTTACCATATATGTAACAGTTTTAAAAATAGCAAAAACAGCTGTTTTTAAAATGTGATCAGTTATTGCCTACATGAAGCTATTAACAAATGCTAGGTTAATGATTAAGCTCCAAACGACTTATGAAGAGAGATCAGTTGATCGTATAATGTATATATCATCACGTGTGAGTTAGAACAATGACTGTGGCCAACATTTCACAAAATAATTAGTAGATAACCACTGCTTTATAAATCACTCTCCACCTTCCTAGAAAATGAAGTAAGGAAAAACTTATGATCAAGTGGATAGATTAGTTGTAATAAATGTATGACTTGTGACATGGAAGTAGCTATATCATCCATTACTGAAGAGAACAAGACCACTATCTGAGAAGAATCACTACACAAAACAACCCCTACTGTAAAAAATTACAGAATCACAGAGTAGATATAACCAATTTAAGTCTTGAAAAATAATGAAAGGAGACGGCAATTGGTAAAGAAACAGTTAATTTCAAAATAGTATTTTAATTGGTATTAAATATTATCCATATTAATTGATTGGTCCACAGAGAATCACCATAAATAACATTTTCACATATAAGGATTCTTTATGTGTTAAAGTTTTTTGCACAATAATTTGGTTCATTATAATAATCTTCACTAAACATTATTTATATTCCTGGTATTTTAATTCCTATACGTTCTTTATTTTCTTATTTTTTTCAAATATATCTGTAGTACAGTTATTTTCAATAAAATCAAGACAATAAAATACAGTACTAGACTATGTTACATTACTCCAACATTCGTAATCAACCCTAAAGTAATAACTATAGCTTCCAGGCTATGTTGTATAGACCAGTAGGTTGATGCAGTTCCAAAACTGATGATACATTAAGCAAGTTGAAAGTAATTTATTTTCAAAGATTCATGGAAATAAAGAAATTATAATCAAAAACAGGCCCTTCCAAACATTTAATGTATTGAATGCAACATTTGATTTAATCTTTTATTTACTAAATTAAGAACCCCCTACTGGCACAGCGGGATATCTGCAGAAAAAGAAAGCTCAAAACCGGGTTTTGTGCTTAATTCAAAACAGCAACAACAACTAAACTCAGAAACCTTGCTACTTTTCTTTACTATAAAGAGTCTAATTTATAGTATTTAAATTAAGACTTAGTTGTACAAATAAATATAGAATAATAATTAGATTGGTAAACATAGTGTGGATTGCATCTAACAAAAGAGTATATGTACAACCATATTGTAAATGGTATTCATCACTAGAGTAAATATGGTACAAATGAGATATATTAGTGTAGTAAACACTGTGTGAATTGTTTTGTGGTTGAGTATAAAGCAACACATTTCGTTTCTTGTGCTGTGTGACTCCATCATTATCGATTAGATCACAAAATTTTATGTTTATAAAGTGTCAAATTTCTTATTCCTATACAGAATTATTTCGAATTGTAGCACTACAACAGTCTGATGATTATGAACTGTTTTCTTATTATTGCAGATTTTATTCTCATGATTTCATCTCAGCTGGTGACGTTTCTAATTTTTACATACAGATAAAGTGTTTTGTACATTACAAAAAGTTTTCTATTATTAAACAAAATATTGTGACTGTTGTATTACATTTTTCTAATTCATAAAAATAGGTATAGTTCTGATTATTACAGGTATATTTTAGATATTATAAATTACAACTTTTCCATGACTACAAACAGTGATTTCATGTTATTGTTTGATAAAGAATTCTGATTATTACAGATACTGTTCTCGGCTTATATCAGTCACTTTTTATTATTATTGCAGATATTTGTCTACAAATTAGATACTATTTTATAATCAATATACTGTACATTTCTCATTACTACAGATATCTTGTTGACAATTAAATACAATGTTTTATGAATAAAATTGCAATATTTTATTCATTAAAAGTAATTTTCTTATTTTAAAGACTTCTGTTTCTCTGTTTATGGTTATGCACGAAGCTGCACCATGTGTTTCGAAATAATTTTTAGCTTTGTAAGTATTCATGTACGACTCAGTTACATCATACGGTACATCTGCGGATTTATATCACAAGAAACTATGTTTTGATACTACAGATAAGAAGAGCACTATTGTGTAGCTTTTTAGTCAGCTCTCAACAACCAAATAAAACCTTCAACATTATCAGCAGGTGGTATTTTTAAAGACAGCTCTCTGAATATTTCGGCTAAAGAATATTATTTAACTTGCTTTTTGACATTACAATTATCTGATTGTTACGAATAGCTTTCTGAGTGATTGATAACTATTATATTTTGTATTCAAAATACACTTTCCTCAACAATACACTATCATTTTATATTTTTCATAAGAAAAATATTTGATTATTATATAAAATGTTCTCACTTTGCTATTAATCTGTATGAGTATTACAACTATTAAAATACTTGATTATTTTATTGTCAGAGATAACAGTTTTTCTTATTAGTACACAACACATTGGTGTTAATAACACACTTTCTCATTATAGCAGGTGCAATTTTCTTATCATTGTAAATATTTTTTGATAGTCCATAATAATGTTCTTTTTGGTATAACCGCGAAAGTTTACAGATTGTACTACAAACATTCGTTTCATTTATTCTAGGAAAGTAATTACATTATAAATATATCTAAATGTAAAACAAAATTATCAATGTTCACACCTACATTATAATAATGGTAAATATATTTATTCAAACAGTCATCTTTACTGTATTTGATTCTAAAATTTAACGATTTTATTTTCATAATTACACAGTATTTAAAATACATAAAGTGTGAAACTTCTAATTCTGTCATACAAAATAGTTGCTTTTGTCAATTATAAACCTACACAGCTGGCTATCTGTGCTATATCAGCTACGTGGAATGAACTCCGAATTTTATATTTATACAAATGTTTTGAAAGGCATAGAGTGCGTTTATTTCCATGTTTTTTGTTAGTATAGATAAAATGATTTTGTATTTGTTAAAAATAAATTTATAAACAGTATTTGCGATACTGACTTTGTTTTGCTATTTCAATAAAAATACATTTATTTCGTTTTATCGTACATGGTGTAATTGTATGAAGGAAACAAATTCAAAGTGTACTGACTTTCAAATATCGTTAGCA
>CM022394.1:6792301-6820344 GCA_011833715.1 Carcinoscorpius rotundicauda | reverse complement strand
GCGTTCTGATTGCAGAAAGTATCGGGCCTTATGATTTGTTTGTTTGTTTTATTAATTTTGCGCAAAGCTAAACGAGGGCTGTCTGCTTTAGCCGTCTCTAATTTGGCATTCCGTAATTGTTCGACAATATTTATCTCTTTCGGATTATTTCTTGACAGTTTGGCTTATAGAGTTTGATTACAATTTCCGCAGTATTTTTTACTCTCTTGTTCAATTTGTTCTTTTGTAGTTGAATTTTTCTCTTTGGAATTATCTTAACTTAAAACTTTTACTGAAACAAAGTTAAGTGTTTTTGCATCCGTGAAACGATAACAAAAAGCTAGCAACGAATTTAAATTTCTTTTTTACCGAGACACAATACAACTTCGAATTGATTGACAGTTTGTGTTTTGGAGAAAATATTATAGGAAATATTATGCATCAAACAACATTTTTCAAATACTGCAATTTTAACATTATTATGAAAAAAGGTGTAGATTTGGCTTAACTTTAGACAAACAAAGTTTTGTTGAAATATATATATATTTGTTTCACTGGGATGAAATAAAACCAATGACTTGCGACAAACCTAAAAACTTGGATTATGTGCATAAAAGCTTCAAAGAAAAATGTAAAATATTTCTATTTCTCAGTTGTCTAGTATTAAGAGAACAGGCAAAATCTTTAAATAGTTCAGTGAAAAAAAATCCATATTATTTATTTTGTCTGTAGACCGCTTCTTCGTCACTTTTATCAAATTTACATCAATTGCAAAACTTCAAAACAAGTATCCAAAGTGTGGAATTAAAACCCATCCGAACTTCAGTTATTTCTCTTCGACAAAACATCCATAATAAAAGTTTCTCAAGCAATTTTAATTCAAAATCGGAGAAAAGAAATCTTCAAATAATTATTTCATATCAATACATTTCTTTCAATGCTTTAATTTCTATTTTCTAAGAACTAGACCTCTTACTTCTTTTCAAGCATGAAACAAAGTCAGGTGTTTTTGCCAAAACAAAGCAGTTGGTTTATATTTACGAAAGCAAACTGAATCAGAGTTCTGTTTCAACTTTTAACTTAATTAATCTACATGTCGTGATGATGACAATAATTATACAGTTGTACAACTTCCAATATCATATCCACCACGATGAAATAAATCAAACAGTAGTTTCAAATGATTTAATGGAGAACAATCGTGACAGCAACATTTCCTTTCTGGCTGTTATATAAAACATCATTATGTCTAAAACATCTAAATAACTAGTGTAATAGTTTTAGAGGTAAAGCAACATTATCATCAGTTAACAACAGTTATTTAAGAAGATGATAAAAGTCATGTTTAATTTAATTGAAAACCAAATATATACTCGGAATATTCATCGGATAAAAGCGACTGATCATGTAGAAATAGTAAATACATATTTTGAAACCTTTCTTTGTCAGAGTAAAGAAAGACTAAATGAGCCTAATATTTTCAGCCATAGTTATACAGAAACATCAGAAAATTCTAGGCAATTGAAAACTAACAGACATCTTATATTCTGTACACCTAACCAGGTTATCACCAAACCAGTGCTACTTATAAAGGATTAAAACGTAGAAAGCAAATCATATTTGTTGCAGGCCTAAAATATTGAATACGAAGGAAAATCTTGTTCAGCATCTCGTTGCGATCGAGATATGTTTCTTTAATAAATGTATCTCAAACAAAACAAAAATTATGAAAGGTCTTGGCATATTTTTCCAAAGAAATGCATTTCTGTTTCGTAATTCATTAAATATGTTTTATCTTTGTTATTCCCAATGGTTCACAGATATACATTGCTGGCCAAAATCTCAAGGCCAATGAACATATAGAAAAAACATGCATTTCGCATTATTAAACTCAACCACTTATTTGAGTAATGCTTCGAAATATGAAAATATGAAAAAGGAAAAACAACTTTTTTAGCATTTAATAGGAAAAATGTGAACAAAATTAAATTAGCCTAAATACTAGTTGGTCAAAAGTTTAAGACTATACTGAAACGAAGCGTTAATCGGTAAACACATAACGAAATTCAATCATTTGTGTTCAAGCATTAGCATTTTCAGCATCTAACACTAATATATCTCCTGTGTTATTTTGAGTAAAAACATGGCAAAGGCTAAAAAGTTGAGAGAGTTTGAACATGGTAGGAGTGTCGAACTGCAAAAGCAAGGTCTCTTTCAACGTGCCATCACTGATGAGATTGGACGTTGTTAAACTGCTGTTGCAAATTTCTTAAAATATGCTGAGGGATTCCGGAACGAGAATTTTAAGTTGTTGGCTCAAGAAAATTTCGTTGGCGTTGAGAAGGAGGATTCGACGGGTTGTACGGCAAAACACCAGCCGATCTTGGAACCAGATTAAGGTCCCTACGGGTGTAGAATGCAGCTCAAGGAAAATAAGACGACATCTATGAGAGAAAGGCTTCAACAACCATAAACGTCTTTGATTGCCACGCCTCCTTTCACACTACGAAACACATTGCTTAAATTTTGCTGAGAAGCACCAAACATGGGACGTAGAAAAGTGGACGAAGGTTTCGTTCTCTGATAAGAAAAAAATTAACCTCGATGCCCCAGATGGGTTTCAACGTAATTGGCACGATAAGGATATCCAACCAGAGACATTTTCTCCACGACACAATGGAGGAGGTTCCATCATGATCTGGGGTACTTTCTCCTTCCATAGAGCATTGGAGCTTCAGGTTATACAGGGGAGTCAAACAGCAGCTGGCGACATTGGCTTGTTCAAGAGAGCAAACTTATTGACTGAAGGTCCTCACTTGTGTGAAAATAACTGGATCTTTTAGTAGAACAACGCCCGCAAGACAAAGGACTTTTTCATAGCGAATAACGTGTTTCCTTTTGGCCATCCAGCGTGTTCGCTCGAATTGAACCCCATTAAAAATGCTTTGGGGTGGATGGCAAGGGAAGTCGAAAGAAATGATCTACGTCAATTCCAAACAGTGCATGATCTTCGTGAATTCATCTTCACCACTTGGAATAACATTCGAGCCAGCCTTCTGCAAACGCTTATATCGACCATGCCAAAGCGAATGTTTGAAGTTGTTCGCAATGACAACCGTGCAATTCTACTAAGACCTCTTGTTGGGCATTTAGGGTTAGGTCATACGATGTTTATATTATTTCAAGGTTTAATTAATATCAGTGCTTAAGTTGTTAGAGAGGCTAAATATTTCGTTAGAAATTTCTGTCATAAAATGGTATGTCGGTAGGAGGGCTAAGGATTAATATAATATATTGTAAGTGTTTGCCCTTTAATAAAAGTGAGGTAACTGTTAATTTTAAGTTACAATAATAACAGTTTTGAACTTATGATGATGTCATACCAAAGGTTGATACGACGTAATTATTAAAAGTCATAATCTATCCAGAGTAGAAGTTGTTGTTGTTGTATTTTAAATTTAATTATTTAGTATAGTAGATTGCTTACTAGATGTAAAAGTTAGTTTAGATGCTATTTAATTATGTATAAATCAGCATTTTTCAGAGAAGTCTGGAGCAATCACTTGCATCCGGTGCGACCTACAAGAAAAGTCAATTCCTCTAGAGTTTGTGATAACCAAAAGGTATGCATTCTGAAGTAAATCCTGACTCTTAGCTCAAGTGGTTGTCAAGGCGCTCTATTCACAATCTGCGAGACGCTGATTTGAACTCTCGTCGCACCAAACACACTCACTCATTTAACCGTGGGGAAGGACTAAAATATGATGGTCAATGTCTCTATTCGTTGATAAAAGAGCAACCGAATTGTTGTCGTTTGTTGGTGTTGACGAGGTGCCTTCTCGCTAGTCTATAACTGCTTAAAAAGTTAGCGCAGAGAGCCTACGTGTTGTTTCGCGCAAAATTCAAAACAATCCAAGGAAAATTTAGCAGTATATATGTCAAGAAAAGTAACTCAGTGTCGAACAAACCTTTTAAAGGTATAAAATGTTACGTATTTTTCTTAATCAAATAGGCCCGGCATGGCCAAGCGTGTTGAGGCGTGCGACTCGTAATCGGAAGTCTCGGATTCGAATCCCAGTCATGCCAAACATTCACGCCCTTTCCGCCATGGTGGCGTTATAAAGTGACGGTCAATCCCACTCTTCAATGGGAAAAGAGTAGCCCAACGGTTGGCGGTGGGTGGTGATGATTAGCTGCCTTCCCTCTCCCTTTGTACTACTAAATTAGGAACGGCTAGCACAGATAACCCTCTTGTAGTTCTGTGCAGTCATACCTCATTATATTTATAAAACTGATTAAAATATGAAAGTGATTATAATTTTTTTATATCTAATAATGAATTATCTGAAACTGTTTAAATACGTATAAATAACACAGGCTTCACGTTACCATTGATTTATTTTAACAAAATAAAAATGTTGAACTATTCAAAATACACTACAACTGTAAGTTACGAGTTACTTCTCTTTAAAAGTCTAGAAAATTGTGTTTTTCAAAACCTTCTACAAAATCATCAACACTATTTCAGCCCTTTTTTATTCTAAGTATAGTTAATATGGTAACTTGTGAATTAAAGTTTTAAAGAATATGTGAATACCATTAAATCTGCTCTACCCAAAGTTTCACTTTCTCTCTCTATTTTCACACTACTGTTCTTTAATTTCACTAACTGTTTCAACTCCGTTGGTATTCAACTTCACAGACTGTTTTGACACTACTGGACTGCAGTTTCAATGGCTGTTTCAACACTGTCGGTCTTCCCTCTTACGGTGTGTTTCAACAATATTGTTCTTTAACAACTTTGAAAACTTCACATTTTATCATAACTATTATTTAAATTTAAGAGACTGTGGCTTTAGTACAACAATTCACAAGTGTTGTTTTATGATTTCCTTTTTTGTAGTATTTACTTATTACGTCATATAATGTTAAAACTTATCAAGTTTTAACATATTTTTACATATTTTTCGCCTATTTAAATGTAACAGGTATTATACATTAAATGTTCATTTTGGTACTGATTGTGTGTTTGTTTATATTGTTTGTAAAACAAGTATATTGACTGTCACAATATACATCCAACAATTCACAGTTGTTACACTAAGATTTACATGTGACATTTTGTACTGAAACACAGGATTTACATCTTCAGTTTCTACGTTTAATGTGTTTGACATCGTTGATTACTTCACTAAAGTCACGTATTGGTTCTTCAATTATTACACATTTATAATTTTCTTGTGCTTTGTGACCCGGCATAGCCAAGCGTGTTAAGGCGTGCGACTCGTAATCTGAGGATCGCGGGTTCGCATCCCCGTCGTGCCAAACATGCTCGCCCTTTCAGTCGTGGGGGCGTTATAATATTACGATCAATCCCACTGTTCGTTGGTAAAAAGAGTAGCCCAAGAGTTGGCGGTAGGTGGTGATGTCTAGCTGCCTTCCCTCTAGTCTTACACTGCTAAATTAGGGACGACTAGCACAGATAGCCCTTGAGTAGCTTTGTGCGAAATTCCAAAACAAAACAAACTTGTGCTTTGTCTACATGTTGGATTACGTATTAATTATACAACATTTTCAGTAGAATTATTGTGATATACCAATGACATATTCTGTTCTTATCCCACAGTTCATTTTTGTCGTTTTCAAATGGTACTCAGGGAGTAACGTGCAGCCAGCACTGTTAAGATATAATTTACATTCACCATTTTCGGTTATTAAAGTATTTTTGACAAGTGTCATTTTTCAGAGTGACGTGTAGCTATTAGAGATTGTGTCACACTGATTGTTACAGTTTATGCCTGAGTTCGATAAACTAAAATTTGAAATACATTTTTACTTTTTGTCCATCAGATGTGCTAAAATTCTGAATAAAGATAGCTTAACTAACTCTCAACCACGGTAAACTGGTTCACGTGCACGTATAGCGTGTCCTCTGCATAAGAAACAAGTCTCTTTCCATCATCTGATAACATGGAGACATGTTTTGTTTTCTAGAAAAGGACGCCAATCTTCCATTGGAAGTTCGTGTTTTCAAAATCAAAGTTTCCGTTAGATTATTGTTGATTGGGCGCATCTTGAAAGTCGATCAAAATGTAAACAGACAACTATGCTTTCAATCTGTTTTACGACTGGACATTCTTGGAGTGTAAGTTAATAATCAACTAGAACTTTCTGATCATCAGTTTTACTATCATCAAATTCAATACACGTGCTCTGTCTGTAACTTTGTTGGTGCTCTAGTGGCTGGAGTCGAAGATATTCTATTTTCGTGGTTGTTTGATTTTAATTAATTCGTCCGGACAGAAAATATCGGACTAAAACTTAATACAATTTATCTCACGATAAAACGAATATTTTATTAGTTTAAGAAAGAAACGTTAAAACTAAACCGTCCTTTTAAATCCGATGCAGATTATCCAGAATTACGAAAACTTTAGATTTTTACTCTCTCGTGAGCTACATTTTTCAGGAATGCAATTTTCAACTCACAGCAGTACTGATGCACAGTGCAGGATAATTCTAATATTTTAACTACCAAAGATTACCATCGTGCTATTAAACAGAGGAGGATAGATGTTAATTTTACTATTTTAAGAGAATTGTTAGAAATATTGGACAAATCTAATTGGACAAAAGAGGGATCTTCTATTTTACAGATCCACTGCATGATCAGAAAATGTCAGTTAATAAATAATTTTCTGTTTGAATTTCGCGCTAAACTATACGAGGGCTAATTTCTGCTAGCCGTCCTTAATATAGCAGTTAAAGACCTACCGACGATTGTAGGGCTATTATTTTAAGAATAAATAGCGGGATTTACCATGACTTTATAACTTCCCTTACCGACGAAAGGGTGAGTATATGTGACGTCGATTCGACCACGTGACCCTCAGATTATGGAACTAGCGTCCGAATCACCTAGCCAATTAATAAATTATGAAAATTTTGAAAAATGTCGTCCAATTTGATAATACGAAAATATATTATTGTATTTACAACAAAAATCATGTAATCCACTTTCGTAGAAACGTTTATCATTCATACTTAAATAATTAGGTTGCTCCCTTACCTTCAGTCAAAACATTATCATATTCAATTAATGACGTATTCCACTTACCTTGAACAAATTTATCTTCCTTTTATGTTTCAAAATTTGAATTGTATTTTATATATTGTATTTTTGACTTGTACATTTATCAAAATTAAATTCCATAAAGCTTTTGTATTTTGTATTTTATGTAATTATTTTATATTTTATTTTGTACGTCTAGTTATACCAAAGACTATTAACGAAGAATAATAAGTTTCAGATATTTCAAGTACCAATTTATTCTAATACTTGAGTCATATCATTTAAATTATTCAGTGCAGGCTATAAATACATCTGGGTATTTATGTACAGTATACAATATATTGTAGAAAAATATCATTTTTCATAGTGAAAATAACTAATAAAACAACAAACTCTTAGAAATGAAGTTTTCTTCCATTTTATTTTTCTTTATTTTAGATACTTTTTATCATTTCTCCACAAATGTGTAATTCACAGTAGACAAAAAAATCAAGGTTAACAGAATGTTCTCGCACTTTCGTAAAGTACATTTTTTCCAGTTCATTAACACAAAATCGAAGCTCGATTACTTAATCTATCGTTTCTTTCTTCACTAAGAGAGCACGTCCTGGTGTACCTGGAAGGTTCATTATTCGCTGTTAAAAAGTTTCTGTCACACTTTAGGAAAATGGATCAGCCACAAGAGGAAGAGTAAAATACTAATATTTGTAAAACAGTTGAAATGAATACCTTTTTCTAGCTGTCTTTTCTCTAGTTCAAAATACAAAACTGCTGAGCTCACAAAGTCCTTGCTCAGCTTTACGCTAAAATTATGAAACAAACAAAAATAACTTCACTCCGTTTTTATGAGTTGTTGTTGTTGTTTAGAATTAAGCACAAAGCTACACAATGGGCTATCTGTGCTCTGCCCACCACGGGTATCGAAAACCGGTTTTTAGCGTGTAAGTCCGCAGACACACCACTGAGCCACTAGGGGGCGTTTCTATGAGCCTAGAAACACGTACCTAAGATTATTATACTTTTCGTGATGACACCTTTGTATTTTAAGTTTCATCAATCACTTCAAAAAGAAAGATTCGAGGTTATTTCACCTTATTTATAAGAGAGCTTCTCTTTTCATTAAGCACGTTTTTTCATAAACTGAATTATGACGAAGATATAATTAAGGAGTGTCTTCGAGGTCTTATGAACATGATAATCCATGTTAAAAACTGTGTGTAACAATCGATTCTGCACATTAAGCTCTAATCTAGCTGTAATTTATATACTCATAAACGTAAATAACAATAAATATCTATTTTCCTTAACTTCTTGAGCACCTTAATTTTGTACAATGTGTAACCAAAGTCTATCGTTCTTCTATTCTCTTAATGACGAGAAAATCCACTTGTAGATAAAAATATATACTCGTACACTGCTGGCCAAAATCTGAAGTTCAATGAACGTAAAGAAAAAAATGTGCATTTTGCGTTGTTAGACTAAACCAGTTACCGTATTTTCCGCCTAATAAGTCGAATTTCTGGACCTGATTTTTGGGGGTCGGCTTATTGGCCGATCACCAGCTTTGGACCAAAAAATACCGAAGACCAAAATCATACCTTTGATCTCACAGTTACGGCAGAGTTATTTCAGTTGAATAAACTTTATTTATTAATAGAAAAAAGGTCTATACATTACAAATGACGTGTATTCATAGAAATAACAAAATTCATAAAACAATACACACTTTAATCTCAGAAATTTATTAAAATCCATCAAATTCATCGTCTTCGTTTTTTCTCGAAGTACAAGGCTGTGTCGCTTCATGAAGCGGGTACACCAGCTGTTGGTTGCCTTAAAGTCTCTTGAATTTTCTTGATTTCGACCAGCCGACTTTAGTGCAAAAATACGGATCTGGACACGCGTGACAGTCAGGCCACTCTGCCGGTTTTCATTCACCCATGTCGCTACATCTTCTTCCAGTTTTGGCCACTTCGGTTGATTTTTCTGGTTACATTTACTTGTTTTCCAGTACACACATTCTGCTTTCTTCCATTCACGGACCTGTTTTTCATTTACAGAGTAATTGCGAGCGGCATTCATATTTGAGGTTTTTAAGGCTAGCTTTATTACTTTCAGTTTAAAAGCAGCATCATAACGCATTCTTTTTTGGCAGGTGTAGATATCTTTGGCTTTTGACGGTACAATGATAAACTCGCACTACATACCCCTGGTATTTATACCCTGGGTTAGTGATTTTAATTACTGAGTAAAAATTCTGGAATTTTATTGGTTACCAAATTACAGTGAGTGGAGCCAATAACGAATGACATATTGATTCCATCTCTCCTCGGGTTATTGGGCGGTAATAAGCAAAACCTCTCATTTTCAGAGCTGAAAATTGGCCACGGCTTATTCGGTGATTCGGCTCATTAACCGGAAAATACTTTTGTATTTTTGTTCATTTTCATCTTGCATAAAATTACTTTTATCCAGCAATCAGAACATAGAAACAAAACTGGCAATGAACAGTAGAGTCATGGCAAAATATGTAAACATCTGTAATGAATGTTTTTAAATTACATGTAGACTGTTCGCCAAAATCTCAAGGCCAATGAACATAAAGAAAATATATGCATTTTGTGTTGTTAAGACTCAACCACGTATTTTACTAGAGCTTCGAAAATGAAAATAAGAAAAAAGAAAAAAAAACATTTTTATCATATAATAGGAAAAATGTGAACACTATGAAATAAGCCTAAATACTAGCTGGTCAAATGTTTGATACCATACCAAAAAGAAGTTCTAAACGGAAAGGAAAAGCCCAAAAAGAGGTCTCAGTAGTGAGTTGCATGGCCATCATTGCGAATAACTTTAAACATTCGTTTTGGCATGATTGATAGAAGCTTCTGCAGAAGACTGACTGGAATGTAATTCGAAGTGGTAAAATGGCTTCACGAGGATCTTGCATTGTTTGAAATTGACGTCCATTTCTATAAACTTCCTTTGTCATCCACCCCAAACATTTTCAATAAGGTTCAATTAGGACGAACACGATGGATGGTCCAAAAGAATCACGTTATTCGCCATAAAAAAGTCTTTTGTCCTGAGAGCATTGTGGATTTCAACGTTGTCCTGCTGAAAGATCCAGTCATTTCCACACAAGCGAGGGTATTCAGTCAATAAAGATGCTCCCTCCAACATGCCAATCTGGCCAACAGCTGTTTGATACCCCTGTATCGCCTTAGACTCCATTCTTCAATAAAAGGAGAAAGCACCCCATATCATGATGGAATCTCCTCCACTGTGTCGTGAAAAAATGTCTCCGGTGGGATATCCTCATTGTACCAGTAACGTTTGAAGCCATCTGGACCATCCAAGTTAAATTTTTATCTAATCAAAGAACAACACTTTTCTCCACTTTTCTACCTACATCCCATGAATGGTGCTTATGAGCCAAGTTAAACCAAACTCTTTGGTGGTGTGAAGGAGGCATGGCTTTTGAATACGTTTACGTTTTATAAGCCTTTCTCTTGTAAATGCCGACTTATAGTTTATTAGCTGCATTCTGCATCCGATAAGCCTTAATCACTAGGAGTTATTACAAATGATAAATTATATACAACAGTTTTAAAAACGGTTATCACCAAAATATATTACAAATGATGGATTAAATTCAACAGTTTCAGAAAACCGTTATCTCTAAGATTAATTACAAATGATGGAATATATACAACAATTTTACAAAACGGTTATCACTAAGAGTTATTACAAATGGTGAGTTATATAGAACACTTTTACAAAACCGTTATCACGAAGAATTATTACAAATGATGGATAATATAATACACTTTTACAAAACCGTTGTCACTAAGAGTTATTACAATACATGAATTATATAGAACTGTTTTACAAAACGGTAATTACTAAGAGTTATTACAAATGTTGGATTATATAGTACAGTTTTACAAAACGGTAATCACTAAAAGTTATAACAAATGATGTATTATATGCAATAGCTTTAGAAAACGGTGATCAATAAGAGTTATTACAAATGAACGATTATATACAATAGTTTTACAAAACGGTTATCACTAAGAGTTATTACAAATTATTGATTACATTCAACAATTTTACAAAATATTATCACAAAAAATTATTACAAATGATGGATAATATACAACAGTTTTACAAAACGGTTATCAATAAAAGTTATTACAAATGATGGATTATATACAACAATTTTTCAAAACGATTATCACTAAGAGTTATTACAAATGATAGAGTATATAAAAGAGTTTTACAAAATGGTTATCACTAAGAATTATTACAAATGATGAATTATATAGAACAGTTTCACAAAAAAGTTACCACTAAGAGTTATTACAAATAATAAATCATATTGAGCAGATTTACAAAAAGCTAATCACTAAAAGTTATTAAAAATAATGGAATATATACATTAGTTTTAAAAAACGATTATCACTAACAGTTATTACAAATAATGGATCATATAAAAAAGTTTTTCAAAACGGTTACCACTAAATTTATTACAACTGATGGATTTTTTGCACGACCTTTACAAAACGGTTAACACTAACAGTTATCACAAATGATGGATTATCTGCAACAGTATTACAAAACCATTATCACTAAGAGTTATTAAAAGTGATGGATTATATACAACAGTTTTGCAAAACGTTTATTAATAAGAGTTATTACAAATGATGGATTATATAGAATAGTTTTACAAAACTGTTAAAACTAAGAGTTATTACAAATGATTCATTACATACAAAAATTTTACAAAACGGTTATCACTAAAAATTATTTAAATTGTTGCATTATATTCAACAGTTTTACGAGACGGTTATCACGAAGAATTATTACAAATGATGGATTATATACAACAGTTTCACAAAACCGTTATATCTAAAAGTTATTACAAATGATGGATTATATACAATAGTTTTACAAAACGGTTATCATTAAAAGTTATTGCAAATGATTGATTACATTCAACAATTTTACAAAATATTATCACTAAGAGTTATTACAAATGATGGAGTATAGAGAAGAGTTTTACAAAATGGTTATCACGAAGAATTATCACCAATGATGGATTATAGAGAACAGTTTAACAAAAAAGCTATCAATAAGAGTTATTACAAATAATAAATCATATTGAACAGATTAACAAAAAGCTTATCACTAAGAGTTATCACTAATCATGGTTTATATAAAACAGTTTTACAAAACCGTTATCACTAAGAGTTATTAGAAATGATGGATTATATACAAAACTTTCACAAAACAATTGTCTATGAGAGTTTTTACAAATGATAGATCATATAGAACACTTTTACAAACGGTTATTACTAAGAGTTTTTACAAATGATGGATTATATACAACAGTTTTACAAAACGGTTCTCACTAAGAGTTATAACTAATGATGGATTATATACGATAGTTTTACAAAACGGTAATCACAAAGAGTTATTTTACATGATTGATATACAATAATTTTACAAAACGGTTATCACTAAGAGTTATTACAAATGATAAATTTTATTTAACAATTTTACGAAACGGTTATCACTTAAAGTTTTTACAAATGATGTAATATATACAACATTTTTAAAAAAACGATTATCACAAAAAATATTACAAATAATTGATCATATAAAAAAGTTTTACAAAACTGTTATCTCTATGAGTTATTAAAATTATCGATTATATAGAACAGTTTTAGAAAACCATTATCTCTAAGAGTTATTACAAATAATGGATTATATACATCAGTTTTAGAGAACGGTTATCACTAAATGTTCTTACAAATGATGGATTATATAGAACAGTTTTTTAAAACCATTATCAATAGGAGTTATTGAAAATAACAAAACGGTTATCACTAAGAGCTATTACAAGTGATAGATTATAAACAACACTTTTACCAAACCGTTATCACTAAGAGTTCTTACCAATGGTGGATTATATACAACAGTTTTACAAAACGGTTATCACTAAGAGTTATTACAAATGATGGAATATATTAAATAGCTTTACAAAATACGTATCACTAAGGGTTATTAAAAATGATGGATTATATTCAAATCTTACAAAACGGTTACCACTAAAAGTTATTACAAATGATAGATTATATACAATAGTTTTACAAAACGATTATCACTAGAAAAAATTACAAATAATAAAATATACAGAACAGTTTTACAAAACCGTTATAATTTACAGTTATTACAAATGTTGGTTTATATAAAACAGTTTTAAGAAACCGTTATCAATAAAAGTTATTACAAATGATTGATTATATAGAACAGTTCTACAAAACAGTTATCACTAACAATTATTACAAATGATGGATTATATCCAACATTTTTATAAAACGGTTATCACTAAAAGTTATTACAAAAGATGAATTACACACAATAGTTTTACAAAACGGTTATCACTAAAAGTTATTACAAATGATGGATTATATACAACAGTTTGACAAAACAGTTATCACTTAATGTTTTTACAAATGATGGAATATATACAACAGTTTAACAGAACGGTTATCACTAACAGTTATTACAAATCATGGAATATATTTAATAGCTTTACAAAATACGTATCACTAAGTGTTATTACAAATGGTAGATTGTATTCAAATCTTACAAAACTGTTACCACTAAAAGTTATTACAAATGATAAATTATATACAAAAGTTTTGCAAAACCGTGGTCACTGAGAGTTATTAAAAATGATGAATTATATACAACAGTTTCATAAAACGATTATTACTAAGTGTTATTAAAAATGATGGATTATATAAAACAGTTTTACAAAACGGTTATTACTAAGAGTTTTTACAAAAGATGGATTTTCTACAACAGTTTTGTAAAACGATTATCCCTAGAAGTTATTAAAAATAATAAAATATACAGAACAGTTTTCCAAGCTGTTATCGCTAAGAGTTATTACAAAGGATGGATTATACACAACAGTTTTACAAAACATTAATCACTAAGAATTATTGCAAATGATGGATAGTATCAAACAGTTTTACGAAACCGTTATCAATAACAGTTATTACAAATGATTGATTATATAGAACAGTTTTACAAAACGGTTATCACTAAGAGTTATTAAAAATGATGAATTATATAAAAGAATCTTATAAATACAGTTATCACTAAGAGTAATTATAAATTATAGATTATATACAACAATTTAAAAAAACGGATATCACTTAAAGTTTTTACAAAAGATCGAATATGTAACACACTTTTACAAGACGGTTATCACAAACAGTTATTACATATAATGTATATATAGAACACTTTTATAAAACCGTTATCACAAAGAGTTCTTACAAATGATCGATTATATACAACAGTTTTACAAAACGATTATCACTAAAGTTATTACAAAAGATGAATTATACACAATAGTTTTACAAAACGGTTATCACTAAAAGTTATTACAAAAGATGAATTATATACAACAGTTTTACAAAACGGTTATCACTAGGAATTATTACAAATCATGGATTATATACAACAGTTTTACAAAACATTTTCAATAGGAGTTATTACAGATGATGGATTATATACAACAGTTTTACAAAACAGTTATCACTTACAGTTATTACAAATATTGGTTCATATCAAACAGTTTTACGAAACAGTTATCACTAAGAATTATTACAAATGATGGACTATATACAACAGTTTTACAAAACCGTTATCACTAAAAATTATTACAAATCATGGATTATATACAAGAGTCATACAAGACGGTTATCACTAAGAATTATTACAAATAATGGATAGTATACAACAGTTTTACAAAACGGTTATCGCTAGGAGTTATTACAAATGATGGATTATATAAAATAATTTTACAAAACGATTATCACTAGGCGTTATTGCAAATGATGGATTATATAAAAGCGTCTTATAAATACAGTTATCACTAAGAGTAATTATAAATTATGGATTATATACAACAGTTTTAAAAAACGGATATCACTTAATGTTTTTACAAATGATGGTATATATACAACAGTTTTACAAAACGGTTACCACAAACAGTTATTGCACCTAATGTATATATAGAACAGTTTTATAAAACCGTTATCACTAAGAATTATTACAAATGATGGATTATATACAACAGTTTTACAAAACGGTTATCACTAAAAGTTATACAAAAAATGAGTTATCCACAATAGTTTTACAAAACGGTTGTTACTAAGAGTTTTTACAAATAAAAAATTTTCTACAACAGTTTTACAAAACGATTGTCACTAGAAGTTATTACAAATAATAAAATATACAGAACAGTTTTACAAAACTGTTATCGCTAAGAGTTATTACAAAGGATGGATTATATACAACAGTTTTACAAAACATTAATCACTAAAAATTATTGCAAATGATGGATTATATACAACAGTTTTACAAAACGGTTATCTCTTAATGTTTTTACAAATGATGGAATATATACAACAGTTTTACAGAACGGTTATCACTAACAGATTTTACAAATCAAGGAATATATTAAATAGCTTTACAAAATACGTATCACAAAGTGTTATTACAAATAATGGATAGTATACAACAGTTTTACAAAACGTTTACCACTAATGGTTATTACAAATGATGGATTATACACAACAGTTTTAGAAAACGGTTATCACTAAGAGTTATTACAAATGATGGATTATATACAACAGTTTCACAAAACCGTCATCACTAAGAGTTTTTACAAATGATGGACTATATGCAACAGTTTTACGAAAGGGTTATCACTAAGAGTTATTACAAATGATGGATTATATACAACAGTTTAAACAACGGTTATCACTAGAAGTTATTACAATAATAAAATATACAGAACAGTTTTACAAAACTGTTATCACTAAGAATTAATACAAATGATGGATTATATACAACAGTCTTACAAAACGGTTATCACTAAGAACTATTACAAATAATGGATAGTATACAACAGTTTTACAAAAGGGTTATGACTAAGAGTTATTTCAAGTGATAGATTATAAACAACAGTTTTACCAAACCGTTATCACTAAGACTTATTACCAATGGTCGATTATATAAAACAGTTTTACAGAACGGTTATCATTAACAGTTTTTACAAATCATGGAATATATTTAATAGCTTTACAAAATACGTATCACTAAGTGTTATTACAAATGATGGATTATATTCAAATCTTACAAAACGGTTACCACTAAGAGTTATTACAAATGATAGATTATATATAACAGTTTCACAAAACCGTTATCTCTAAAAGTTTTTACAAATGATGAATTATATACAACAGTTTTACAAAACGATTATCACTATAAGTTATTGCTAATAATAAAATATACAGAACAGTTTTACAAAACTGTTATCGCTAAGAGTTATTACAAAGGATGGATTATAAACATCAGTTTTAACAAACCGTTATCACTAAAAGTTATTACCAATGATGGATTATATACAATTGTTTTACCAAACGATTATTACTAAGAGTTTTTACAAATGATGGATTATATACAACAGTTTTACAAAACAGTTATTACTTACAGTTATTACAAATATTGGTTCATATCAAACAGTTTTACGAAACAGTTATCACTAAGAATTATTACAAGTAATGGATAGTATACAACAGTTTTACAAAACGGTTATCACTAAGAGTTATTACAAATGATAGATTATAAACAACAGTTTTAACAAACCGTTATCACTAAAAGTTATTACCAATGATGGATTATATACAATTGTTTTACAAAACGATTATTACAAAGAACTTTTACAAATGATGGATTTGTGAAATAGCTTTACAAAACGGGCATCGCTAAGAGTTATTACAAAGAATGGATTCAATACAACAATTTTACAAAACGGTTTTCACTAAAAGTTATTACAAAAGATGAATTATACACAATAGCTTTACGAAACGGTTATCACTAAAAGTTATTACAAATGATGGATTTTCTACAACAGTTTTACAAAACGATTATCACTAGAAGTTATTACAAATAATAAGATATACAGAAGAGTTTTTCCAAACAATTATCGCTAAGAGTTACTACAAAGAATGGATTATATACAACAGTTTTACAAAACCGTTATCACTTACAGTTATTACAAATGTTGGTTTATATAAAACAGTTTTACGAAACCCTTATCAAGAGGAGTTATTACAAATGATTGATTATATAGAAAAGTTTTACAAAACCGTTATCACTAAGAATTATAACAAATGATGGATTATATAGAACAGTTTTACAAAACGGTTATCACTAAGAGTTTTTACAAATGATGGATTTTCTACAACAGTTTTACAAAAAGGTTATCACTAGAAGTTATCACAAATAATAAAAATATACAGAACAGTTTTACAAAGCCGTTATCACTAAGAATTATTGCAAATAATGGATTATATACAACAGTCTTACAAAACGGTTATCACTAAAAATTATTACAAATAATGGTTAGTATACAACAGTTTTACCAAATCGTTATCACTAAGAGTTATTACCAATGGTGGAATATATACAACAGTTTCACAAAACGGTTATCACTTGATGTTTTTACAAATGATGGAATATATACAACAGTTTTACAGAACGGTTATCACTAAGAATTATTACAAATGATGGATTATATACAAGTTTTACAAAACAGTTATTACAAAGGATGGATTACATAGAACAGTTTTACAAAACGGTTATCACTAAGAAATATTACAAATTATGGATTATATACAACAGTTTCACAAAACACTGATCACTATAGGTTATTACAAATGTTGGTTTATCTAAAACAGTTTTACGAAACGGTTATCACTAAGAGTTATTAGAAATAATGGATTTTTACAACAATTTAACAAAACGGTTATCACTAAAAGTTATTACAAGTGATGGATTATATAATACAGTTTTACAAAATCGTTATCACTTAGAGTTATTACAAATGATGGATTATATACAACAGTTTTACAAAACGGTAATCACTAAGAGTTTTTACAAACGATGGATTAAATAGAACAGTTTTCCAAAACCGTTATCATTAAGAGTTATTTCAAATGATTGATTATGTGCAATAGCTTTACAAAACGTGCATCGCTAAGAATTATTACAAATGATGGATTATATACAAGTTTTACAACACAGTTATTACAATTGATGGATTATATACAACAGTTTTGCAAAACGGTTATCACTAAGAATTATTACAAATGATGGATTATATTCAACAGTTTTACAAAACCGTCATTATTAAGAGTTATCACAAATGATGGATTATATACAACAGCTTTACAAAACTGTTATCAATAAAAGTTATTACAAATGAAGGATTATATAGAACAGTTTTACAAAACCGTTACCACTAAGAATTATTACAAATGATGGATTATATACAACAGTTTTACAAAACGGTCATCACCAAAAGCTATTACAAATGATGGATTATACACAACAGCTTTACAAAACTGTTATCAATAAAAGTTATTACAAATGATGGATTATATAGAACAGTTTTACAAAACCGTTACCACTAAGAATTATTACAAATGATGGATTATATACAACAGTTTTACAAAACGGTTATCACCAAAAGCTATTACAAATGATGGATTATACACAACGGTTATCACTAAGAGTTATTAGAAATGATGGATTATACACAACAGTTTTACAAAACGGTTATCACTAAGAGTTATTACAAATGATGGTTTATATACAACAGTTTCACAAAACCGTCATCACTAAGAGTTTTTACAAATGATGAACTATATGCAACAGTTTTACGAAAGGGTTATCACTAAGAGTTATTACAAATGATGGATTATATACAACAGTTTTAAAAAACGGTTATCACTAGAAGTTATTACAATAATAAAATATACAGAACAGTTTTACAAAAGTGTTATCGCTAAGAGTTATTACAAAAATTGGATTATATACAACAGTTTTACAAAACATTAACCAGTAAAAATTACAGCAAATGATGGATTATATACAACAGTTTTACAAAACCGTTATCACTTACAGTTATTACAAATGTTGGTTTTAATAAAACAGTTTTACGAAACCGTTATCAAAAAGAATTAATACAAATGATGGATTATATACAACAGTCTTAGAAAACGGTTATCACTAAGAGTTATTACAAATGATGGATTATATAGAAGAGTCTTATAAATACACTTATCACTACAAGTAATTATAAATTATGGATTATATACAACAGTTTTAAAAAACAGATATTACTTAATATTTTTACAAATGATGGAATATGTACAACAGTTTTACAAAACGGTTATCACAAACAGTTATTACATATAATGTATAAATAGAACAGTTTTATAAAAGCGTTATCACTAAGAGTTATTACAAATGATGGATT
Organism: Carcinoscorpius rotundicauda; assembly: GCA_011833715.1. Classification (NCBI taxonomy): domain Eukaryota; kingdom Metazoa; phylum Arthropoda; class Merostomata; order Xiphosura; family Limulidae; genus Carcinoscorpius; species Carcinoscorpius rotundicauda. The sequence continues at coordinate 6,800,881 of CM022394.1, read as the reverse complement.
ATATACAACAGTTTTACAAAACGATTATTACTAAGTGTTATTAAAAATGATGGATTATATACAACAGTCTTACAAAACGGTTATCACTAGGAATTATTACAAATAATGGATAGTATACAACAATTTTAGAAAACAGTTACCACTAAGTTATTACAAATGATGGATTATACACAATACTTTTACAAAACGGTTATCACTAAAAGTTATTACAAATGATGGATTATATACACCAGTTTTAAAAAACGGTTATCACTAAAAAATATTTTAAATGATGGATTATATACAAGTTTCACAAAACCGTTGTCTCTCAGAGCTTTTACAAATGATGGATTATATACAACAGTTTTACAAAACGGTTATCACTAAGAGTTATTACAAATCATGGAATATATTTAATAGCTTTACAAAATACGTATCACTAAGTGTTATTACAAATGATGGATTATATTCTAGTCTTACAGAATGGTTACCAATAAGAGTTATTAGAAATGATGGATTATATACAACAGTTTTATAAAACGATTATTACTAAGTGTTATTAAAAATGATGGATTATATAGAACAGTTTTACACAATGGTTATTACTAAGAGTTTTTTACAAATGATGGATCTTCTACAACAGTTTTACAAAACGATTTTCACTAGAAGTTAATACAAATAATAAAATATACAAAACACTTTTACAGAACCGTATTCACTAAGAGTTATTACCAATAGTGGATTATATACAACAGTTTTACAAAACGGTTATCACTAACAGTTATTACAAATCATGGAATATATTTAATAGATTTAGAAAATACGTATCACTAAGTGTTATTACAAATGATGGATTATATTCAAGTCTTACAACAGTTTTACAAAACCGTTATCTTTGAGAGCTTTTACGAATAATGGATTTTCTACAACAGTTTTACAAAACGATTATCAATAGAAGTTATTTTAAATAATAAAATATAGAAAACAGTTTTACAAAACTGTTATCGCTAAGAGTTATTACAAAGGATGGATTATATACAACAGTTTTTCAAAACATTAATCACTAAGAATTATTACAAATGATGGATTATATACAACAGTTTTACAAAACGGTTATCACTAAGAATTATTACAAGTGATTGATTATATACAACAGTTTTACGAAACCGTTATCACGAAGAATTATTACAAATGATGGATTATATAGAACAATTTCACAAAACCGTTATCAATAAGAATTATTACAAATGATCGATTATATACAACAGTCTTACAAAACGATTATCACTAAAAATTATTACAAATGATGGATTATATACAACAGTTTTACAAAACATTAACCAGTAAAAATTACAGCAAATGATGGATTATATACAACAGTTTTACAAAACCGTTATCACTTACAGTTATTACAAATGTTGGTTTTAATAAAACAGTTTTACGAAACCGTTATCAATAAGAGTTATTACAAATGATTGATTATAAAGAACAGTTTTACAAAACTGTTATCACTAAGAATTAATACAAATGATGGATTATATACAACAGTCTTAGAAAACGGTTATCACTAAGAGTTATTACAAATGATGGATTATATAGAAGAGTCTTATAAATACACTTATCACTAAAAGTAATTATAAATTATGGATTATATACAACAGTTTTAAAAAACGGATATTACTTAATATTTTTACAAATGATGGAATATGTACAACAGTTTTACAAAACGGTTATCACAAACAGTTATTACATATAATGTATAAATAGAACAGTTTTATAAAAGCGTTATCACTAAGAGTTATTACAAATGATGGATTATATACAACAGTTTTACAAAACGGTTATCACTAAAAGTTATTACAAAAGATGGATTATATACAGCAGTTTTACAGAACGGTTATCACTAAGAATTATTACAAATGATGGATTATATACAACAGTTTTACAAAACGGTTGTCACTAAAAATTATTACAAAAGATGGATTATATACAACAGTTTTACAAAACGGTTATCACTTAGAATTATTACAAATGATGGATTATATACAACAGTTTTACAAAACTTTTGTCACTAGAGGTTATTACAGATGATGGATTATACACAACGATTATCACAAACAGTTATTACATATAATGTATATATAGAACAGTTTTATAAAACCGTTATCACTAAGAGTTATTACAAATGATGGATTATATATAACAGTTTTACAAAACGGTTATCACTAAAAATTATTACAAAAGATGGATTATATCCAACAGTTTTACAAAACGGTTATCACTAAGAGTAATTACAAGTGATGGATTTTAAACAACAGTTCAACAAAACTGTTAATTCTAAGAATTATAAAAAATGATGGATTATATATTACAGTTTTACAAAACCGTTATCAATAAGAGTTATTTCAATTGATGGATTATACGCAACAGTTTTACAAAACGGTTATCCTTAAGAATTATTACAAATAATGGATTATATACAACAGCTTTACAAAACCGATTTCACTAAGAGTTATTACAAATGATGGATTATATACAAAAGTTTTACCAAATCGTTATCACCAAGAGTTATTACCAATGACGGATTATATACAACAGTTTTACTAAACGGTTATCACTTAATTTTTTACAAATGATGGAATATATACAACAGTTTTACAGAACGGTTCTCACTAACAGTTATTCCAAATCATGGAATATATTTAATAGGTTCATAAAATACGTATCACTAAGTAATATTACAAGTAATGGATTATATTCAAGTCTTACAAAACGTTTACACTAAGAGTTATTACAAATAATAGATTATATACAACAGTTTTACAAAACGGTTTTCACTAAGAGTTATTACAAATGATGGATTATATAAAACGGTTTTACAAAACGGTTATTACTAAGAGCTTTTACAAATGATGGATTTTCTGCAACAGTTTTACATAACGATTATCACTAGAAATTATTTTAAAAAAAATTTACAGAACAGTTTTACAAAACTGTTATCGTTAAGAGTTATTACAAAGGATAGATTATATACAAAAATTTTACAAAACGATTATCACTAAGAGTTATTACAAATGATGGATTACATACAAGAGTCTTGTAAATACAGTTATCACTAAGAATAATTATAAATTATGGATTATATACAACAGGTTTAAAAAACGGATATCACTTAATGTTTTTACAAATGATGGAATATGTACAACACTTTTACAAAATGGTTATCACAAACAGTTATTACATATAATGTATATATAGAACAGTTTTATAAAACCGTTTCACTAACAGTTATTATAAATGATGGATTATATACAACAGTTTTACAAAACGGTTGTCACTAAAAATTATTACAAGAGATGGATTATATACAACAGTTTTACAAAACGGTTATCACTTAGAATTATTACAAATGATCGATTATATACAACAGTTTTACAAAACTTTTGTCACTAGAGGTTATTACAGATGATGGATTATATACAACAGTTTTACAAAACGGTTATCCTTAAGAATTATTACAAATAATGGATTATATACAACAGCTTTACAAAACCCATTTCACTAAGAGTTATTACAAATGATGGATTATATACAACAATTTATTAAATCGTTATCACCAAGAGTTATTACCAATGACGGATTAGAAAAAACAGTTTTACTAAACGGTTATCACTTAATTTTTTACAAATGATGGAATATATACAACAGTTTTACAGAACGGTTCTCACTAACAGTTATTCCAAATCATGGAATATATTTAATAGCTTCATAAAATACGTATCACTAAGTAATATTACAAGTGATGAATTATATTCAAGTCTTACAAAACGTTTACACTAAGAGTTATTACAAATGATATATTATATACAACAGTTTTACAAAACGGTTCTCACTAACAGTTATTCCAAATCATGGAATATATTTAATAGCTTCATAAAATACGTATCACTAAGTAATATTACAAGTGATGAATTATATTCAAGTCTTACAACACGTTTACACTAAGAGTTATTACAAATGATAGATTATATACAACAGTTTTACAAAACGGTTATCACTAAGAGTTATTACAAATGATGAATTATATAAAACGGTTTTACAAAACGGTTATTACTAAGAGCTTTTACAAATAATGGATTTTTTGCAACAGTTTTACAAAACGATTATCACTAGAAGTTATTACAAAAAATAAAATGTACAGAACAGTTTTACAAAACTGTTATCGTTAAGAGTTATTACAAAGGATGGATTATATACAAAAATTTTACAAAACGATTACCACTAAGAAATATTACAAATGATGGATTATATAGAAGAGTTTTATAAATACAGTTATCACTAAGAATAATTATAAATTATCGATTATATACAACAGTTTTAAAAAACGGTTATAACGTAATATTTTTACAAATGATGAAATATGTACAACACTTTTACAAAATGGTTATCACAAACAGTTATTACATATAATGTATATATAGAACAGTTTTATAAAACCATTATCACTAAGAGTTATTACAAATGATGAATTATATATAACAGTTTTACAAAACGGTTGTCACTAAAAATTATTACAAAAGATGGATTATATACAACAGTTTTACAAAACGGTTATCACTTAGAATTATTACAAATGATGGATTATATACAACAGTTTTACAAAACTTTTGTCACTAGAGGTTATTACAGATGATGGATTATATACAACAGTTTTACAAAACGGTTATCCTTAAGAATTATTACAAATAATGGATTATATACAACAGCTTTACAAAACCGATTTCACTAAGAGTTATTACAAATGATGGATTATATACAACAGTTTTACCAAATCGTTATCACCAAGAGTTATTACCAATGACGGATTATATACAACAGTTTTACTAAACGGTTATCACTTAATTTTTTACAAATGATGGAATATATACAACAGTTTTACAGAACGGTTCTCACTAACAGTTATTCCAAATCATGGAATATATTTAATAGCTTCATAAAATACGTATTACTAAGTAATATTACAAGTAATGGATTATATTCAAATCTTACAAAACGTTTACACTAAGAGTTATTACAAATGATAGATTATATACAACAGTTTTACAAAACGGTTTTCACTAAGAGTTATTACAAATGATGGATTATATAAAACGGTTTTACAAAACGGTTATTACTAAGAGCTTTTACAAATGATGGATTTTCTGCAACAGTTTTACATAACGATTATCACTAGAAATTATTTAAAAAAAAAATTTACAGAACAGTTTTACAAAACTGTTATCGTTAAGAGTTATTACAAAGGATAGATTATATACAAAAATTTTACAAAACGATTATCACTAAGAGTTATTACAAATGATGGATTACATACAAGAGTCTTGTAAATATAGTTATCACTAAGAATAATTATAAATTATGGATTATATACAACAGGTTTAAAAAACGGATATAACTTAATGTTTTTACAAATGATGGAATATGTACAACACTTTTACAAAATGGTTATCACAAACAGTTATTACATATAATTTATATATAGAACAGTTTTATAAAACCGTTATCACTAACAGTTATTATAAATGATGGATTATATACAACAGTTTTACAAAACCGATTTCACTAAGAGTTATTACAAATGATGGATTATATACAACAGTTTTACCAAATCGTTATCACCAAGAGTTATTACCAATGACGGATTATATACAACAGTTTTACTAAACGGTTATCACTTAATTTTTTACAAATGATGGAATATATACAACAGTTTTACAGAACGGTTCTCACTAACAGTTATTCCAAATCATGGAATATATTTAATAGCTTCATAAAATACGTATCACTAAGTAATATTACAAGTGATGAATTATATTCAAGTCTTACAAAACGTTTACACTAAGAGTTATTACAAATCATATATTATATACAACAGTTTTACAAAACGGTTCTCACTAACAGTTATTCCAAATCATGGAATATATTTAATAGCTTCATAAAATACGTATCACTAAGTAATATTACAAGTGATGAATTATATTCAAGTCTTACAACACGTTTACACTAAGAGTTATTACAAATGATAGATTATATACAACAGTTTTACAAAACGGTTATCACTAAAAGTTATTACAAATGATGGATTATATAAAACGGTTTTACAAAACGGTTATTACTAAAAGCTTTTACAAATAATGGATTTTCTGCAACAGTTTTACATAACGATTATCACTAGAAGGTATTTAAAAAATAAAATATACAGAACAGTTTCACAAAACTGTTATTGTTAAGAGTTATTACAAAGGATAGATTATATACAAAAATTTTACAAAACGATTATCTCTAAGAGTTATTACAAATGATGGATTACATACAAGAGTCTTGTAAATACAGTTATCACTAAGAATAATTATAAATTATGGATTATATACAACAGTTTTAAAAAACGGATATCACTTAATGTTTTTACAAATGATGGAATATGTACAACACTTTTACAAAATGGTTATCACAAACAGTTATTACATATAATGTATATATAGAACAGTTTTATAAAACCGTTATCACTAAGAGTTATTACAAATGATGGATTATATATAACAGTTTTACAAAACGGTTATCACTAAAAATTATTACAAAAGATGGATTATATACAACAGTTTTACAAAACGGTTATCACTTAGAATTATTACAAATGATGGATTATATACAACAGTTTTACAAAACCTTTGTCACTAGAGGTTATTACAGATGATGGATTATATACAACAGTTTTACAAAACGGTTATCACTAACAATTATTACAAATAATGGATTATATACAACAGCTTTACAAAACCATTGTCACTGAGAGTTATTACAAATGATGGATTATATACAACAGTTTTCCCAAACCGTTTTCACTAAGAGTTATTACCAATGACGGATTATACACAACAGTTTTACAAAACGGTTATCACTTAATTTTTTACAAATGATGGAATATATACAACAGTTTTACAGAACGGTTCTCACTAACAGTTATTCCAAATCATGGAATATATTTAATAGCTTTACAAAATACGTATCACTAAGTAATATTACAAATGATGGATTATATACAACAGATTTACAAAACGGTTATCACTAGAAGTTATTACAAAAAAGATATACAGATTAGTTTTACAAAACATTAATTACTAAGAATTATTGCAAATGATGGATTATATACAACAGTTTTACAAAACCGTTATCACTAAAAATTAATACAAATGATGGATTATATACAAAAATTTTACAAAACCATTATAACTGAGAGTTATTACAAATGATGTATTATATAGAAGAGTCTTACAGTTATCACTAAGAGTTATTATAAATTATGGATTATATACAACAGTTTCAAAAAACGGATATCACATTATGTTTTTACAAGTGATGGAAAATGTACAACAGTTTTGCAAAACGGTTATCACTTAATGGTTTTACAAATGATGGAATATATACAACAGTTTTACAAAACGGTTATCACTAAATATTATTTCAAATAATGGATAGTATACAACACATTTACAAAACGGTTATCACTAAGAGTTCTTACAAATGGTGGAATATATACAACAGTTTTACAGAACGGTTATCACTAACAGTTATTACAAATAATGGAATATATTAAATAGCTTTACAAAATACGTATCACTAAGTGTTATTAAAAATGATAGATTATATTCAAATCTTACAAAACGGTTACCACTAAGAGATATTACAAATGATAGATTATATATAACAGTTTCACAAAACCGTTATCTCTAAAAGTTTTTACAAATGATGAATTATATACAACAGTTTTACAAAACGATTATCACTATAAGTTATTACTAATAATAAAATATACAGAACAGTTTTACAAAACTCTAATCGCTAAGAATTATTACAAAGGATGGATTATAAACATCAGTTTTAACAAACCGTTATCACTAAAAGTTATTACCAATGATGGATTATATACAATTGTTTTACAAAACGATTATTACTAAGAGCTTTTACAAATGATGGATTATATACAAAAGTTTTACGAAACATTTTCAATACGAGTTATTACAGATGATGGATTATATACAACAGTTTTACAAAACAGTTATTACTTACAGTTATTACAAATATTGGTTCATATCAAACAGTTTTACGAAACAGTTATCACTAAGAATTATTACAAGTGATAGATTATAAACAACAGTTTAAACAAACCGTTATCACTAAAAGTTATTACCAATGATGGATTATATACAATAGTTTTACAAAACGATTATTACAAAGAGCTTTTACAAATGATGGATTTGTGCAATAGCTTTACAAAACGGGCATCGCTAAGAATTATTACAAAGAATGGATTATATACAACAGTTTTACAAAACCGTTATCACTAAGAGTTATTACAAATGATGGATTCAATACAACAATTTTACAAAACGGTTTTCACTAAAAGTTATTATAAAAGATGAATTATACACAATAGCTTTACGAAACGGTTATCACTAAAAGTTATTACAAATGATGGATTTTCTACAACAGTTTTACAAAACGATTATCACTAGAAGTTATTACAAATAATAAGATATACAGAAG
>CM022394.1:6779795-6791301 GCA_011833715.1 Carcinoscorpius rotundicauda | reverse complement strand
CAAATATAAATATTTCTCTAGAGGCACATTTGATTAATTTTATTTCTTAACAGCATTGCACCTGCTTCTTATAATATTAAACTGTTATTCATTAATTTATTAAAGTGAATTAAACTAGTGAAGAGCGAAAAACGTAATTGAAATAACAAGTATTCTATTATACTATAATTCTTAGAAATTGTGTATTGTTGATAAGTATAAAGTACTAAGTTAACCAAACCGGTCGCTTAACGCTGTGTGTTTTTTTAGGTATTTTTCTGAACCTGAAATTTTGGATCGTGTTCCTTCTCTGTTCCTGATAATAGGAGGTGTAGAAGTGGTGTTTTTTTGCTGGGCTGCTTCTATACATATTGTTTTACAATGTCGATCCATTGGAATATTTCTCTCTATGTGTATCCTATTTACAGTATGTGTAAACTTCCTATGGAAGGTTTTACATGTACAGTTTAACTTCTTGGAGTGTGAACATAACTGACACGTTTGGAAGAGTCACGAACAGTTGAGAGCCACTAGAATTAGGTAGTACTTAGTTTTCAAACAAAAAACAACCACTGCCCTAGTCTTAAAATTCTTGAAATAAATGGCTAATTCGCTTCATTCAATCCTCATATGTGGAACTGTTTAACCGAAGTACTTTTATGAGACTTCTTTCGGATCCATTTTGAAAAGGACATTAACACCGTGCATAAAAAGACGACTGAAAAGTACACAAAACAAAATAACTATTTTTGCAAACTGCAACAAAAGTATTTTGAAGTGTAAAACTTTTACGTCATTAAAATTCTAAACAGTAATTGTTTTTATCTTTTCAAGTAAATGACATTTACATTAGACTAGAAATATGCCCAAATAAAACAAAAAAAGAAAGATGAATCATTTTGCATAAAAATAAATTTATTATTCGAAATTAAAAACTGATGTCTAGCTATCGCAAGTCTGTGCATTAAAGAAAGCCTGTGAAACATTTTCCTAACAGTGGCTCAAATGCCCCAGGCATTTTCTTTCACATTCATTTGGTTGAAGGTATGACTGAGCTAAAAATGTAATCCTTCGAACATTACTATTTAATTACCTTGATGAGAAACCATTAAGTCTTGTTCCTAAGTGGGTGAAAGATCAACTTATTCTCCAATTCGACACACACTAAAAGAAGGTGTCATTAAATCGAATAAGAAAAAATGAAAACATTTAGAGAAAATTAAACTGACTGACATAATTATACGTTCTATACATATCATTCAAGGAGAAAGACGTTGAAACATTTCCAGTATCAATACGAAAAGAATCGAATAATGGAGAAAAGACACGTATATTAATCTTTCAAGAAGACACGTCTATGATGACAGATGAGAACACAACGAAACCAAAGGTAGAAGAAACACAACCATCATTCCAAAGAGAACGTAATCTAACGGTAAAAGAAATTTTGAAAATGAAAGAATATTACTTCTTACAAATAGTGTGCATTGGATCACTACATTCGACAGTGTTTGTGAACAATTTTTATAAGGTATGTGACATGATTATTATATTACTAAGTTCATTTTCTTTGTTTTCTTGCTTCTATTTTTGTTTTAAAAATTAAGATTTTACAAAATATTTCACAGCTGATCATGAAAATGTCGTATACTTATTAATATATCCTCATCATTCCCAACCTATGTAACAAACACGCTTTTCCTCAATATTTTACAAACTTCAGTTCCTATTTATATGACAATCTATCCATATGATATCTATGTACACAATAAAGACACAATTAGCTTGTTCAGACTTGCTTAATACATATTAGTACTTATAAGAACTAATAGTGTTTTTCGTCAGCGAAATAGCAAGTTAAGAAAAACAAATTTGAATTATAAATTGTTATCTTGTAACTCGTACTGTGTTCTACTATGAAATTAGTGTACACCTATTAAATTTCCTAATAAGTGTTCGTATTATGTTTTACTCATTCACTGACCTTTTCGAATATCACTGTTCGATGTGCATTTTAATTTCTCTGAAATTTAAACCTCCACTAACATCATAGGTAAGTGATAACTGGAACATCACAGTGCATAGTTTGGCCTCGATATTTTGTGAACTGTAGTTTCTGTAAGTTCTTTAAGTAGTCAATAGTAATAATCAGGTGAGTAGTGGTGGCGGATCTTCTTTTGTAACTGAATTCTACGTTACACCCAATGTTAGTATCGGTCATGGTTTTCATAAGATCCTAACGTTGTTGCATTTTATTGGCCTTTTTTCTCAATATAACCTCTCTTGTTGTAAAATGTCATAATTGGAAACAAACAACAAGGCAGAACCAATACATAATAATAATTATTCGCAAAGTTATTGAACCATAATAAGAACACTTTCGCAATGACAAAACGTACATAGTTCTTCATCTCACAGTATTTACAAAACTAAGAAACAATACCGATATTATTACAAAAATATAATGAAAACTTGTTGATAGAATGAGGTGGTAATTATATTTCAATGCGTAAAAATAACACTGTTCTTGTTCTTAGTATGTTTAAGTTCTAAATTATAATCTTGTAAAGTCAGACTCCATCTTAACTTGCCTCGATCACAGTCTTATGAAGTCAGACTTTATCTTAACATACCTCGATTACAGTCTTGTAAAGTCAGACTTTATCTAACCATACCACTGTTAAAGTCTTGTAATGGCAGACTCCATCTTAACATACCTCCATTATAGTCTTGTAAAATCAGATTCCATCTTAACATACCTTGATTCTTCTTTTTTATTTTATGAGTGAATGTCAAAGGATTGCGGTTAGTGAAATCAAAAACAGGGCAACTGGTGATGCTGAAATAGACATCAAAATGTTGTAGCGTCAAAAGTAAGCAAGTCATTCTTTTTCAATAAAATAATTATTCTTCTAGTCTTTGTTAGATTTCTTTGAAAACTGAGTAACTGAGTGTTAAACATGATTGTTATGTTCTTGTAACAAACGAACACCACTAACATCTATAGCAAGTTTAAACTGATTTTTAAATATCTGGTCCCTTAAGAACTTGTGAATTAATTAAAATGTTTTGGTACTCTCAGAAGCATAATTCTATTGATTACTTCACATAAATATGTGTTTTTCAAAAGCAAGCTGTTCAAATATTTTGCTGATAATGAAACAATTGGACAGAAGTTCTTGTAATACAATAGTCATTCTCAGTGACAGTCATTCTAAGATACCATGTCAGTTCTATTTAGCGCATCAGAAAACAAATGTGCAGTCTTTTAAGTCACTCGTTTGATTATTTTTGAGTTCTATAATACTGTTTTGAATCTAAATATGAACATATAACTGAAATTTTTGGTATAACATTCTTTTCTATATAATGATTCCCCTGTGACTCAAAATTTTAATAATTGCCATATTTTTAAACTTGGTCAATTTTGTGGATAGTGACTGAGCTGATAAGTGACTTGACAGATTAAAAATCATCTTTATCAATGTACTCTTATAACATATTAGTATGACATAATCAATTTTTTCACCTCTTGAAATGTAGTGACAATATAGACCAAATCATTGTTCTGTGACTCAATTTCATAAGGGTCACAATAATGAGCTTCTAAGGCATGACTAGAAAGAGGCAACAAGGCAAAAACCTTAACACATGGTTTAAAAACCTCTTTCTTCGCATGCACATGCCTCATTCTGCTTTGGATTTTCTTGTGATTTAGTTTTAGTGTATCGATTGTCTTTGTAAGCTTACGTCTATACTATGATACATAATAAATCAGATTCACGTTAGTATTTTAACAAAGCCATTTTTCGTTGAACTGTTTAAGTGGTTCTCGTACTGAATGACAAAATTTCAGCTCAAAAGGACTAAAAACCAAGCAATTGTAACAGCATTTGGGACAGTAAATGAAACTCTCCATCCCAATCATTCTGAAATCCCAAACAATATGTCTGATTGATATCTTTCATTGTTTGGTAGAAACATTTCATAATTCCTTAGGGTTTTAGATAAAAAGTACTATATTTTTATTTCTTAATCCTTAACTTGCTGAAATAATTCTAGCATAAAATTTGACACTAGCTCAAACTGAATTGCCTATGGGAAACCCAAAAATTGGAAGAAACTTCTTGGTATTAATAATAATAGTGGTGTGAATATGTTTTATGGAAATTGCTTCAGGAAATCGACTGGATGCATACATTATTATTACTAGTTACTGATTTTCTAACTTAGTTTTTCAAAATGTACATACACAATCCATAATAACACTGTTGAATGGTTCATAAAATGCTGGTATAGGCTAGAGTGGGGCGTTGGTATATTTTATTTAATTCTTCGGAAATTGGCACATATGACATGACAAACATTTTGCCACATTCTTCCATACACGTGCTGAACAGTAATTTTGGAACAACTATCTTATGAGTAGTCTTCCATTTATTTCCACTTATCAGGTGGTCTCCAGTTTCGCCTGAATACTCAATTATTAAGGTAATAACATATGGCAACTTCTTCTGCTATCCTGGACGACAGTGAACTCTGATAAAATTCACTCACTCCAAGATTCTTTCCCTGCTCAGGAATGAGTTTAATCTGGCTACGTTTTTCCGTTTTGTAATCCATATGAGATTCTCCTTTGTTTCTTTTCAAACCTCCTTAACCATTAAACGAAATCTTCTCATTTTCATTGAGCCTGCTGAAGAAATTATTTTCCACATCTTTATTTTTGTCAGTTCTCTGTTAAACAGATATGACAAAATCAAGAATCTTTTCACCTGATAATTTTTTACTCATAACTGTGGTAACTGCGCATGCAAGACAAATATTCTGAAGTTTCTTGTCTTCACATAGGGTTCCAAAAACACAGTTGGGATGACGTTCTCGCCAAATAGGTCGTTTCCAGGTAATAATTAAGCGCCATCTAGGTAAGGTACTAACCACTACCGTTCCAGAAACAATTACTGACTTTAAATTCAAAATATAAAGGAAAACATTCACAAAACCTACACTCTAAATAAACATGCTATTTCCAACTGAAGACCTCTCAGACAGCATTATAATGCCCTTCTATAACAAAGACTGGAAGACTTTGTTAAAATTTTAAAGGATTGTAGTTTGGCAACGTCACCTACTAGTGACCAAAATCTACTGAGATAAAATGCTTATATTCCTCCATGATTTGAGGTTCTAATGGTTTCAGTTTATATGTACATTTACTACTCAGTGGTTTATTGGTAAGGAACACTTTCTTTCAGATATGGCGCCCCCAAGTGGCTCAGCGGTATGTCTGCGGACTTACACGCTAAAATCCGGGTTTGTTGGAGCTAACTTTTATATGCAAAAACGGCTGTTCTGGGCCCAGAAAACACTTCAAATAGAAGAGCGAACAACGTTTCGACCTTCTTCGGTCATCGTCAGGTTCACAACACGATGACGATGACCGAAGAAGGTCGAAACGTTGTTCGCTCTTCTATTTGAAGTGTTTTCTGGGCCCAGAACAGCCGTTTTTGCATATAAAAGTTCTCAACAAGTGGGTTTCTCGACATCACTGATTGGAGCTAACTTGCTTGACCCCAAAGACTAAAACTGGAAATCTTATTGACATTCTTTAAGTCTATATTAGGTTTAGATTAGGACATCTGATAGGAAAACTGGTCGCTTTATCCAATCTTACTTAGGTACACAATTTATAATTTTGAGGACATTTTTCTGAACTGAGTTTGTACATTTTTGGTAAATGGCTTAAGTTTTTTAGCTTGTGTTCATCCAAGTGTGTTCTTATTTTCATGTGGATGTACTGTTGAAATTTCTCTATTACAATGAGTTGCTTCATCGGACGAAAATTTGTGACTATTGTTTTCCATAATAGTCATCTGTTAAACTTTTTTCTTCTCTCTTGCAAATCGTAGATGTGTTTGGTCTTTATGTATTCTGAATTTTATAAATATCGTAATTTTGTCCGATATGTTTTTGGCAGTGACTCAAAAACCTTCAAAACTGCCGATTTAACAATGTAAAAAATTCGCTATTTTATTCGAGAAAAAGTGCTGAAAATATTTCCTCTCTTTACCAATCAGAACGCTTTACAAAAGCACAGACTAGACATTTTTTGGCCATTTTAGATTGGTAGAAACGTTTTTAACATGTAATATGTGTTTATCAACTTCTTTTTATTGAAAATATTGCACTATTCTCACATTTTTGGTCTCTTCAAAGTCTCTACTTTTAAATGAAGCTGTTCTGTTGGACCATGATTTATTAACCACTTTTGTGAACTTAATCTATGTTTCTAATTTTTTCTGCCTCAGTTCTAATTTTTTGTTTTTTATTTGAAATTTTTGCTCCTTTAACCTCAGCTAAAAATCTGGTATCAATTTATTTAATTCAACTGAATCATAAGACCACTAAACTTCTAATTTCCTATTTTCTCATCCAAATCTTAACACGTAACTGATAGTGCTTATCCAATACCATTAAACTCTTCCAGGATAGGGTTTTAACAAGATTTATATATGTCTAATACCATATTGGCTGGTTACTGATTTCACTTCTATAACTAAATTCAATATTCAGGTCTTTTTAATTTACAATTTATTAATAAATCTAAATAATTATATTATTTTCAGATCGCAGACGAACCCTCGATTTCTGTTAAGATAGAAATAATCGATCGTGAAATTAACAAACAAGAGAAAGACAGTTTATTGTAATAATTATTCACAAATTTATTAAATAACAGTGAGAATAATTATACAATGACATTATATACACAGTTATTAATCGAAAAATATTTACATTATCACGGTGAAATACTGAAATAATCATCCAAGACTGTTATGATATATTTTAAATCTACTCCTCATGATACCACTGATTTCATGACAAGCTTTAAAATTCATTCCTGAAAAGGAAATTGTTTGTGAGAGGAAAGATTAGTGCGTTACAACTTTATACGATATCTTTTCTCAAAAGAAGAGACATGTCCTACTTTATATTAATTTTTATGATATTACGTCATCCCTTAAGTAATGTCCAATTTTAAGTTCAGAAAAAGAGAAATGATTTCAAACGCTTGTAATGTTATTCAATCAATGATGTATGTTTTATTATTATTTAATACTTCCTGCCAACGATTCAAAAGCTTTTGGATGCCACTGCAAAAAAAATATTGGGGTTTGGAGGAAAAGAATGTAGACAGGGTAATTTTGACATCTTCATGTGTTTCCAGCTCTTTTCCATCAAGATAATTCTGCAAACTTCGGAATATATAACAATCAAATAATCAGAATGGGAAAAGCTCTACATAATAAGTAGGATACGAAAGATTTCCCAGTCTAGTTCTTTTATCTTTGCAGATGTGATCCTTGCTGCATGGGACCGTGCACTATCCTGATGTAACGCAACACCTTTTTGATTGATCAAAGTAGGCCTCTTTTCTGTGAGTGCAACACTCAAACAATCTAACTGTTGGCAAAAGAATTCTTATATAAGCATTAAATTGAGTGGCAGCAACTCAACATGGATCACACCAACAATATTTCACCAAACGCTTGGCAAGACTATTTTAGAGTGAAGATCAAATTTGAGCTTTGCTTTAGTCAGATTAACCTGCACCAAGTGTTATGTAAATGTGTAAATATTTTGTAAACGACGGCATGTCGTGTTGTGTTTGGATTTTCATATCTATTATCTATGTTTCCATATTTATATTATTGTTTCGAAGTTTGAACTAATAAAATATTTTGTTATTCATTTAGGGTAACATTTAGAATTTTCTTGAATTAAGTAGACCAATCATATGTTTGTAAATGAAGTCCTGGCGACTTCGTGTCTAGACGTGTAGTCTTGTGCAAGAACGGACATGCGCGGATTGCTCTGGAGATCTGTAGAAAGTTCGCGGTTATTCGAGGGATCTAGGCCTACAATATATAAACAGACAAAGATGCGAGAGACAACAGAGATTCAGACATCAGTTTTTATTCGAAAAAAGAAAAAGAAGAGACTCAGACATTAGTTTTATTTCAAAAGAAGAGAGTCAGTTTTTTGAGAAAGATTAAGTGTTTGCTGTGATTATTCAACTTGGATTTGTGACTGAAGTTAGATCTACGGAAGCTGTGATTTTATTTCGTCAATCTAGACGATTCATCTGAATTACTGCTTGTGTTGAGAGTCGGCGAAACTGTGACGTTCATCGGAGGCATCGTGAAAGGAACTTCGTCGAATTTATTGAACTGTGAACTGTTTCTGAACTTCTTCATTTAAGCTTCGGAATTTCTTCGTTGAACCAAATTCACACCCTAGACTGGAATTTGAGACTTTCATTTTAGATCATTATATTAGATACAATCCAGTACCATTTTGTATTGTGATTAATTTTGAAGTTTGAAACTAGTATTATTTTGTTTTGTAATTAATTTCGAATGTTGTAACTTAATATCTGTCACTGTTATTATATAATTTATGTTACATCTCTTATATTTGTTAATACTTTAGTGAAATAAATTATAGAAGCTGTTATCTCTTTTATGTTGCGTTTGGTCTACGAAAACATAAAACATAAAATATACGTAACAGAAAATTGAGGGCTCGTCCGGGATATCTAACAAACAATTTAATTTATTATAAAATAAGATTTATATTCTATACAGATATACAGCTTGTATATTCAAAATGGCATTCTAACTTGAAGATTTTATAAACGAATTTAATCAGAATCCCTCTTTCGAATTAATAAGTGAGTTAAAAAAATCTGAATTGCTTGATGTTGGTAAACATTTTAATTTAGAAGTGAAGCAATCAATGAAGAAAGCAGATATTAAACAAATTATTGTTGAACATTTGGTCAGCCAAAAAGTATTACCTCAAAAAGTTGCACAACAATTGCCTGTCGCTCATTTTGACCCAGATTTCGAATTAAAAAAAATGGAAATGGAAATGAAATTTCGTTTAGAAATTGAAAGCAAACGACATGAAGCAGAACAAGAAAATAAACGTATTGAGGCAGAACAAGAAAATAAACGTATTGAGGCAGAACAAGAAAATAAACGTATTGAGGCAGAACAAGAAAATAAACGTATTGAGGCAGAACAAGAAAATAAACGTATTGAGGCAGAACAAGAAAATAAGCGTATTGAGGCAGAACAAGAAAATAAACGTATTGAGGCAGAACAAAAACGTATTGAGGCAGAACAAGAAAACAAACGCCTTGTTCTTGATGCCGAAATACAAATGGAACGCATTAAAGCTGATAAAGAAATCAGTATGAGTAAGGCACAGACAGAAGAAAAGGTTGTCCAAATGCGGTTGGATAATTTTGATGGTTCCAAACAAATTCGTTTTGTACCTACATTCAATGAAAAAGCTGTAGATAAATATTTTCAGCAATTTGAAAAATTGGCCCTTAGGCTAAAATGGCCTACCGAATATTGGACAGTATTACTTCAGAGTGTTCTCAAGGGTAAAGCTCAGGAAGTATTTTCCAAACTCACAGCCGAGCAAAGTTATTGCAAAGGTATTGCAATATATTATTGCTTTGTTAATATAATGTAATATATGATTATAAAGGTATTATAATATCAAATTGTATTACTTTATATTTAGGTATATGGACAAACATTTATATATGATGATATATATCTAGCCACAACTGGATCTGCATCTGCTGTTGTTCACGCTGTCTTTAGGGTGCTTATAGGACTAATGCAGGACTGTATATCATTCAAGGTAAAGAAACGAATCGACAAAATTAATTTGTTATGCATGGTTGAAAATTAACATTAATAGTTGTTTCAATAATAACACTTTCATTTGAAAACAAATGATCCAAAAACAAAGTATTCGTTATTTTTATCTGACTTTAAATTTAAATTTGAAAACTAATATCAGTAATATTTTAACACTTTCGTTTGAAGAAAATTATTAAAATTTGATAGTCTACAAGTACTTTGATATCAACTTGAAATATTCAATCAGATTGATTATTAAAAGGTTTTATAATTCCAAAGTTTTTTCTTTGAGTACTAGAAAAAATTGATAATATCAAATTTAACATTTAGAGATTGTATGCTACCTCACAGGAAGAAATTTATTACTGATAATAAAATGTGTCAGTTTGATTCTTAAAAAAAGGGACTCAAATTCAGAGTCTTCGGATCGCAATCAGACACATTATCACTTGTCTATATAATTAGTCAGGTCAATGTAGTTCCTTATACTTTAATTTTTTTTATTGAGCATTGATATTTTAACACAATCGCATAATATCACTGCAGTGTTACTAACAGAACTCCAAAAGAATGAAATAACACTCTTTTGATACATTTTTACCCAACAAGACTTTGTTGGCTGTTAATGGTTGTCACTCGTTGTTCTAGTTTCCATTTTCAAAATAATTTTATTCCAATTAATCTAACTCTCTGTATTCACAGTTAGTGTCTGTTATAGGCATGGTATAAAACCCATGCTAGCTTTCATAAAATTAAGAATTTCGAATAATAGATTCAATGTTATTCACCTTTGAAATACAAATCAAACAATACATTCAACTGCCTTCTGACAATAAACTAACAATATTACAATAATATGAGGTAACTATTTTGCAACGTGCATAATTCGATACATAACAAAATCTTCCCAGCTTTACCGTCAAAATGAATGTCAAAGAAGCATAATTGTTTTTATTTACAATTAAAACTGTTAAATCCCACCGTTTGCTATCCCTGATTATTTTCTCCACTTTGTCAAGAAAGTGAAAATTTGCGTTTTATAAACTGGGATATTATATTCTACCATGAATATATTAACCAAAATACAATACTATAGCAAATTATATTGTGAGATTACACAATAAAGCCATCAAAGAAACATGAATAAAACCATCAGTTATAAATCAAGAATTCATCAACAAATGTATTTATCGATACATTAGTAAAATCAATAATGAATGTGTTAATAAAATAAAGCATAGATACAAAAAAAAGTAATCGTGAACACATTAATAAGGTAAGCTGTAATACAACAATGGATATGTTAATCACGGACACACGAATAAAGTAAATCGTGATTAAACGGCAAAGAAAACCGCAGATACATTTGTAAAGCCAATCATAGATTCGTTAGTGAAGCTGTCCATGATACACCCGTAAACTTAAAAATAAAGACGCGTATCACAAAAACATGATGGAAGACTATATTTGGGGGCCTGATACGTGACAGTGATTTACATTAAGGTCGCAAATCTCGTAAAACTACTCACTTCTAAATGTTTTAGTTCATTTTTGTATAACGTTACTATAAACACATATAAAACTTGATTCATATGTTGTTTTATTCAGACCTTATGTAAATAAAAATATAGAAATTTGCCCGTTTTTACATAGAAAATAGGTTAATTCCCGAATTTAGTTATCCAGGTCACAAAAGCCAAGTTTGAAGGGAATAATGACCTTTTTCTCTATTTTTATAACATAAACAATGAAAAAATAACAAATTCTATTCAGTGTAATACAGTGTAATATATTTCTTAGCT
>CM022394.1:6659117-6779687 GCA_011833715.1 Carcinoscorpius rotundicauda | reverse complement strand
TGCTCCCAACATTGTCAAGGCTCTTGTCAAATTCTTTACCATGTTCGGGATTCCAAAAGTTGTGCAATCAGATCAAGGCTCAAATTTTATGTTCAAGCTATTTCAACAAGCCATGCATGAAATAAACATCCATCAAGTTTCATCCAGTGCATACCATCCTGAGTCATAAGGTGTCCTTGAACTTTTCCACCAAACTCTAAAAGCCATGCTTAGAAATTACTGCCACAAGCACTCAAAGGACTGGGATGAGGGTGTTCCCTTGTTGTTGTTTGCAGTTCGTGAAGTTGTTCAAGAATCTACTGGATTTAGCCCTTTTGAGTTGCTTTATGGTCACTCAGTTCGTGGTCCATTGAAGTTGGTTAAGGAGAAATAGTTGGAGGACAATAACACACAAATTAGTTTGTTGAACTATGTCTCTGATTTCAAAACCAGATTGCACAATGCTTTTAATGTTGCCAGGGAAAACCTGAAGTCTTCTCAGGAAGAGATGAAAACCTGGTATGACAAAAGGGCCAGGAAGCGATCTTTCAATGTTGGTGACCAAGTACTAGTCTTGTTGCCCACATCAGGCTCTTCACTTCAAGCTAAATATTTTAAACCTTATTCAGTTAAAAAAAAGTTTTCACAAGTACAAACTTTTTTTTTTTGCTTTTAAGGGGAAGAGTGCTATGTATAAAGCGTTTGAAATGCCATGTTGTTGTTTATATTATTGTTTTTAAAGTTCAAACCAATAAAATATGTTGTTATTCATTTAAAATAACATCTAGAAATTTCTAGAATTTGGTAGATCAATCATATGTTTATAAATAGAATATATGTCGGCCTGGTGTATAGACGAGTCTGGTGCAAAAACAGACATGCGCAGATTACTCTGGAATTCTGTGGAAGTTACGCGATATTTCGAGGGCCTACTAATATATAAACAGACGGCGATGTGAGGAGAGTGAGTGAGTCAGTCATTCGTTTTATTCTATTCAAGAGATATTGTCTTCGTTTGAGAAATTTTTCAACGTTTACTGTGTGTTTATTCAACTTGGATTTGTGACTGGAGCTAGATCTACAAAAGCTATGATTTTATTTCGTCAATCTTTACGATTCATTCAAATTACTGGTTATACTGAAGGTCAACACGTATAAGACTGTTTAGGGGAGACCAAGGGAAGTTGGAAAACGGCGAATTTGAGACATTCGTTAAAAACATCGTGAAAAGAACTTTGTCAAATTTATTGGATTGTGAATTGTTTCTGGACTTCTCCATTCAAACTTCGGAATTTTTTCGTGGGACCAAATTCGCACCCTAGACTGGAATTTTGGATTTCTGATCTGGACTTTTGGACTTTCATTCTGGATCATTATATTGGACACAGGCCAGTACCATTTTGTATTGTAATTAATTTTGAAGATTGAAACTGAATATCTGTCATTGTTATTATATAATTTATTTTATATCTGTCAGATATATAATAGTTTATTGTAATAAATTATATAAGCTGTTATCTGTGTCTTTCTGTTGCGTTCAGTCCACATAAAAAAACGTAACATCGACGCTACTGAAACAGCCATTGAAAGTGAAGACTAACACTGTTGAAACATAGTGAGATTGAACAACACTGTGCAAACCGTCAGTGAAACCGAAGACCAAGTTGTTGATAAAGTTAGTAAAACTGAAGACGTTAACTGTTGAGACAGTCATTGAAAGTGAAGACCAACAGTTTTGAACCAGACCATGAAGTTGATGACCGACACTACTGAAACAGCCATTGAAAGTGAAGACCAACACTGTTAAAACATAGTGAGATTTAACAACATTGTGCAAACCATCAGTGAAACTGAAGACTAATTGTGTTGATAAAGTCAATAAAACTGAAGGTGTACTCTGTACATGCAGTGCAAGTGAAGAACAACACTGTTCACACATACCGTGAAATGGAAGCCCAGTATTATTAAATTGTAGTGAAAATGAAAATCAACACTGTTGAAGGAAACTTAAAATCAAGACTACATCGTTGAAACAGAGTGAATTTGAAGACCATTTCATTGAAACACACTGTAAAACGGAAATACAATAGTGTTCAAACAGACAGTGTAAGTGAAGACAAAAATTGTGAAAACAGTCAGTTTAATTTCCGAACAATAGAGTTGAATGAGAAGCTAAAGTGAAGACCAAAACTGTGTAAAAATACAGTGAAACTGAACAGCAAGTGTTAAAACAGACATTGAAATTGAAGACCCACAGTGTTGAGAGAGTCAGTTTAACTCAAGACGAATAGTGTTAAAGAGTCAGTGAAACTGAAGACCAACAGTGATGAAACAGATGTGACAGTGAATACCAACAGTGTAAGAACAGATGGTAAAACTGAAGACCAGTACTATTAAAAGAGACGGTGAAATAGAATATCAACAGTGTTGAAACAGCCAGTGAAACTGCAGACAAATATTGTTAAAACAGTGAAGTTGAAGACCATCAGTGTTGAGACAGTCAGTAAAAGTGAAGGCCAATATTGTTGAAACAGACAATATTCTTGATGACCAACAGAGTTAAAATAGCCAATGAAAGTGAAGACCAACAGTGTACAAGCGAACAGTAAACTTGACGACCAACAGTTTTGATACAGCCAGTGAAACTTCAGACCAGTAGTGTTAAAACATACAGTGTGAAAACAGACAGTGAAATTGAAGACTTAAACTTGTGAGACATTGAGTGATATTTAAGATCAACACCGTGAACTTGATGACTCACTCTACTGAAAGAGTAATTCAAAGTGAAACCAGTTGTGTTATAAGAGACACTGTTGAAATACACAGTCAAGTTATAGACAAACATTGTTCAAAAAGAGATATCAAAAGAAATGAAAATCAGTACTGCTTAAGCTGACCGTGAAATTGAAGATCTCCACTGTTGAAAGTGGAGTGAAAGTGAAGAACAGTTTTGAAACAGACGATGAAATTGATGATCGACGTTACTAAAACAGCCATTGAAAGTGAAGACCAACACTGTTGAAACATAGTGAGATTGAACAACACTGTACAAACCGTAAGTGAAACCAAAGATGAGTAGTGATGATAATGTTAGTAAAATATAAGGCATACACTGTTGAAACATGCAGATAAAGTGAAGACCAACAATGTTGACACATACCGTGAAATTGAAGACCAGTAATGTTAAACTATAGTGGAAGTTAAGATCAACACTGTTGAAGCATACAGACAATTAAGACTACACTATTGAAAGTGAAATTAAAAACTATTAGTACTGAAACACACAGTGAAACAGAATAACAACAATGTTGAAATAGACATTGAATTTGATGAGGAAGAGTTTTGAAAGAGACAGTGAAAGTGAAGACCAGTGTTTTGAAAACAGTTGAATTCAGGACCAACACTGTTGAAAGAACAGTTGAAGGGAAGACCAAAAGTGTGAAAAATACAGTGAAACTGAACACCAATAAGGTGAATTCAATTACTGTTGAAAAAGATAGTCAAATTAAACACCAATGCCGTTTAAACAGACAAGTGAAACTGAAAACAACACCATTGAAACTGCAGACCAATAATTTTAAAACTCTCAGTGAAACTGAATACCAGTAGTGTTGAAACACCGTGTGAAACTGATGACCAATTGAGTTGAAACAGAAAATGAATTTGATGACCAACAGTACTGACACACTCAGGGAAAATGTTGATAAACAATGTGAAAACAGTCAGTGGAAGTGAACAGGAACAGTGTGAAAATAGAATTGATGTGAATACCATCAGTGTTGAAACAGACATTGACACTGAACAACAATAGGGTTGAAAGAGACAGTAAAATGGAAGAATTGTTAAATTGAAGGCCAACTGTGTTACAACTGTCAAAAGAAGTCAATATCAACAGTGCTGAAATGAAAGTAAAAGACAAGACCAACGGTGTAACAACATACAGTGAAACTGAAGACAAATAGTATTCAAAGAGAGTGAAATTGAAAAACAACAGTGTTGGAACAGTCAATGACAGTAAAGACCATTAGTGTAGATACAATTAGTGAAATTGAAGATCCAAAATGTTGAAAGAGACGTGAAAGTGAAGACGAACAGTGTGAAAACAGCCAGTGAAATTGAACATCAATTGTGTTGAAACAGATGTCATAGTTTAGACTAACAATGTACAAACAGACAGTAAAACTGAAGACCAGTGCTATTAAAACAGACAGTGAAATTGAATACCAACAGTGTTGAAACAGCCAGTGAAACTGCCGACAAATAGTGTTAAAACTGAAGTTGAAGACCAACAGTGTTGAGACAGTCAGTGAAAGTGAAGACCAACAGTGTGAAAACAGTAAGTGAAAGTCAACACCAATAGTATTAAAACAGACAGTGGAATTTAAAACAAACAGTGTTGGAAGAAACAGTGAAGTCTAACAGTGTGAAAAGAGTCAGTGGAATTTGAGACCAATAGTGTTGTAACAGAAATGAAAGTAATAACCAACAGTGTGAAGAGAGACAGTGAAATTGAAGACATTGAAATTCGAGACCAATAGTGTTAAAGCAGACAGTGAAATTTAAGACAAACGGTGTTTACACAGTCACTGAAACTGAATACTAACAGTGTTGAAGCGTGAGTGAAAATGAAGACCAACAGTGTAAAAGCTGACAGTAAAACTGTAGATGAGTATTATTGAAACAGACAATAAACTTGAAACGAAGAAAAAATGGAGACCAATTGTGTTGAATCTGTCAGTGAAATTGAAGATCAACAGTGTTGGTACAGTAAGTGAAAGTAAAGACGAACATTTTTAAAACAGGTAGTGGAATTGAAAACCAAGAGCATGAGAACAGACAGTCAAACTAAAGAACAATATTGTTGAAACACCGCAAAAGGGAAGACCAACAGTGTTGAAACAGCCATTGAAACTTCACACCTGTATTGTTCAAACAGACTGTGAAGTTGAATACCAACAGTATTGAAACAGCCAATGAAAGTGAAGACCAACAGTATGAAAACAGTCAGTGACAGTCAACAACAAGAGTGTTGAAATGGAAATGAAAGTGAAGACCAATAGTGTTGAATCTGACAGTGAAACTTAAGACGAACAGTTTGAAAACAGTTAGTAAAAACGAATACCAACAGTGTGAAATCAGCCAGTGAAACTGCAGACTAAAAGTGGTAAAACAGACTGTGAAGATGAATACCAACAGTATTGGAACAGTCAGTGAAACTCAAGAACAATAATGTTGAAACAGACAGTAAAATTGAAGGCCAGCCGAGTTGAAACAGCCTGTGAACATGAAGACCGATAGTGTGAAAACAGTCAGTGAAAGTCAACACCAAGAGTCTTGTTTGGTTCCTCTTATCAAACAACTTCCTCTCACCCACCCAGTTCAGGTTCCGACAACAGCATTCGACTTCGACTTGAGACATCAATCATAGAAGACTTTATCAAATGAAATCTTTCATGTTCATACTGTGCTAAAAACGGGTAAGACCAACAATTCTTGGCAAAGCTGAAATAGAAACCATTATAACCCGCGTATTTTCGAAAGGTGAATCTTTCTTCTTCGAAACCATGAAAAGCCAATTTCAGGTGACTAACTCTGATGTTTAAACTTACTCGTTTGTCATTCTGGCAAGTTACGACAATTAAAACTATACAACACAAAGTTCTTTAAAATTTGTATTACTGCAGTTTGTCTCCTACTGCTGCAAACTAGATATAAAAATTGGATTTAATGCTATTTCGGTTTTTAATTCAAAATTATTCTTTGTTTTATTTTACCTTGATTTTTTAGGAGTTTTAATAATTTTATTTTAATTTTAACTTCTTACCGGATGTTTGGCGCAGTTAACGTAGTTGCTTTGTGCCATAAAACGCCAAACCAACCGACCAACCAAATGCTACTGTTTACTACATGCTCGAGTTCGTAGCTATTCATAATTATTAAGTTAGGACAAGGAAAAAGGGAGAAGTTGACTCTGTACGTCGTGTTTTTAAAGAATAGTAGAGTATGGACACCTTCGTTATTAAATCACGTAGCAAAGCGTTGTGATTAACATGTAATGAGACTGTCGCAGAGCTAAAATACTACAACATTCGTAGACATTACCAAACCAAGCACTCATCAAACTATTCTCAGTTTACGAGAAAGCTACGTTCAGACAAATTCTAAATCTTGTAACGTAAGTTATTGTCACAACAGTTTGTATTTACGAGGAAGAAGTGAAAGTTTCCAAGTGACACACCTGTTAGCCAATCGAGGAAAACAAGATACCGATTATTCGTGTCTGAAGCAAGTAAAGAAATGTGCCAGGAAAAAGTAGACTAATATAAAACTGTTAGCCTTTCGGAGAATATAGTTGCTTGTAGAGTTGAGAACATTGGAAGCCATATTGTGTCTCAGCAGAGATACAAGGAGAAAGCGTTCGAGTGTTTTTCAATCGCGCTTCACGAGTCAACAGATGTCTCCGACACTTCACAGTTGATGCTGTTTATTCGCGGAATCAATATTAATTTTCAAGTGACTGAAGAATTAGCTGCTGTGCACAGTATGTATGGAACCAACATTAAGTGTGAACGTTTTCAAAGAGGTCAAAAATTCACTAACTCAGCACAACCTGAAATGGAAACTGCTGAAGCTCCAACAGATGACGGTTAAAATGTGTGGTGCAGGAAAAGGTTTAATTGGATAAATTTACAAAGCTGTTAAAAGTGTGGGTTGTTCCAAGCCTGTGGTTCTTCACCGTATTATTCATCAGTAGGCACTGTGTGTAAAGTATTTGGATCTGTCACGTGTCATGAAACAAGTTTGAACAGTGGACTTCATTCACTCTCATGGACTCAACCATCGTCAATTCTGTGAATTTTTGGCGGAAGTAGAAGCAACATATCTCGATTTGTCCAACCACACTTCAATTCGATGACTTAGCTGTCCAATCACACTTCAGTTCGATGATTTAGCTGTCCAATCACACTTCAGTTCGATGACTTAGCTGTCCAACCACACTTCAGTTCGATGACTTAGCTGTGGGAAGGTTATTTTGCGATTTTTTTGAGCTGAGGATTGAGATTGAAATTTTCTTAAATGAAAATAACAGTTCTCAACCGTTACTCACAAACAGTTTGAAATTATCATTCTCTGAAGACTTGACCACCTATCAGAATGAATTCAAACTTAGATTGCGATGCTAAACCGCTCTTGTCTGCTATATGTGCACTGAGGTTAAAGTATTTCGGCAAAAACTAATTCTTTTTGAGTCCAAATTGATGAAGGTTTGCGTCACTCACTTTTCATCTTGTGAAAAGTTCATGCAAAAAGCGGGTCCCCTTCCAATGTAGGTTTGCACAAGGTAGCCTTTCTGACATGAAACTACGGTCCAAGGTACGTGTTTCTGATCTTGATGTGAGTACAATGAAATTAGGTTTTACCCAAACCTATTTGATTGTGTTATTGATGAACTTCGTCCTGAAGTGAAAATGGAAGTGACTAATCTAACGACATGTTGAAGGACAAATACACAGAAAGGAAACTGATAGACTTCTATAAATACCTTCCAAGTGATCATTATATAAATTTAAAAACTAATCTTGTGGATTTATCTCAGAATTTGGTGCTATCTAATTCTGTGAAGACATTTTCAAAGATAAAGTACGTGAAATCTAATTATAGATCAATTTTATCTGATGAACATTTGTAGTCATATTTGATGATAGGGAACACTAATTTTCAACCTGAAATATGTGTAATTTTGTCAGAAAAACACCAGTGTCATGCTTCTCACTAATGATAAAAAAGATGATTGTGCATCTTGAATATTTTCTATATGTACTCTTGTGATAAATAAATTAGTGATGTATTCTGATCAGGTATGCATCCCTACTTAATTTTACCACGACCCTCCGGCCTGCTAAAAACAAAAAAGATCAACCTCCCGGCTCTTGTCCATAAAGGTTTGAAAACCCCTGGATTAGGCCATTGACATTCGTTTGGAGAAAGCTATTTCAAGTGGAGTCTCTTGTTCATGTCTAAAGTAAATAAAAATTTAAATATTTAATTAATCATTTTTTAAAATAACAACCATTTGTAATTAATGGGATAACTTAACGTTTGTCGAGATTATATGAATATTACGATGAATGGTTATATAACATTAATTTATTAACTTCGTTGTTTTAAACCTTTTCACTTGTACCCAAGTCGGCAACTGCTTATTTTGGTCTAAGGAATAGTTCTACCGGCGAATTCTTTCTGGAGAATTTCGCTAAGTAAAAAATAACTTTCCTTTATTTTGTTTTGTTTATACTAACACTTTTGTATTTACAACGTTAATCACGATAATAATTTTGTTCTTTTTCGAATTACCGTTAAGATACTATTATACAATGATTCTTAACAATATTTCTTGGACTGTCAGTCATTACACGTTTCACGTGCGCTAATTGTTGAAATACTTGTATTTATTTTCACAAGTTAAGTAGTTTAAAATTTTGCACCAAAAATGATTTTCATTCTAACACATTGATTTCTTCCACAGATATTGATACCCATGTCAGAAGTCACTGGTTTGTTTTTATTTGGAACATTTAATAATATAAAATATTATCAGATAATATCTATGGTCACATATGCTTATTCAAGGTTTTTTGTAGAAATTGTAAAATAATCTTAATGTGTTATATTAAAATGTTTTGATTATTTCTTTCATTGATATGTAAATCGTCTTATATAAATTAAAATTTATTACATTTTCAATAATTTGGAGACGCTCCGAGTAAACATTTTATTTCGAGACAGAAATATGCCTAAAAATTAACAAAAAACCCGAAGAAACGTTTTGAATGAAACTACGTACAAGGAAACATAATGTAACATAGATGTTTGTTTTGGAATTTCGCACAAAGCTACTCGAGGGCTATCTGTGCTAGCCGTCCCTAATTTAGCAGTGTAAGACTAGAGGGAAGGCAGCTAGTCATCACCACCCACCGCCAACTCTTGGGCTACTTTTTCACCAACGAACAGTGGGATTGACCGTAACATTATACACCCCCACGGCTGGGAGGGCGAGCATGTTTTAGCGCGACGCGGGCGCGAACCCGCGACCCTTAGATTACGAGTGCACGCCTTAACGCGCTCGGCCATGCCAGGCCATAACATAGGTAAAGCAACGAGATTACAACCATGCCACAGTTTGCATTATTATGTATTATAATTTTATTTTATTTCGGACGACTCTGATTTATTATGTCATGTACGTTTTGTATTACAATCTCAAACAAACGGAAGTTCAAACTTAAGCCCAGTAATTAATATGTGTTAAATGTTTTATTTGTTAACAAGTTTGATACACACGTAAATATAAATATAAGTTATTACAAATGATGATTTATATACAACAGTTTTACACACTTACAGACAATACTGAGTCGTAGATACAGTTTAAAACTGAATATTTTTTTGATGATCCAACCACAAATTAATTTATGAGTTGATATTTTTGCACCTCTCTTAAGCTAACGTCGTCTTTCTTAACTAGTCCCACCCCCTTACTAACTCATCTCTTTCGGCGAAGATATTTAATATCTCAGGAGGAATAATAACATTTGAAGCTGTTCATTCAAGTTGAACGGTTGGTAATACTCTAAATTAATTAACGTTCCTGGTCCAATTCTGTATCTTTCCTCTTAATAGACGTTATCACCGTTAGAATTTCCTAAGCCTATACCATAGTGACTATAGATCACCAACAATATAGTTTCTCGTCTCTCGGCTTTTTATGAGATTCGCGCGAGTTTGTAAAAATTTCGAAACTGTTCTCGCTCGCCATCTTCCAACAAATAATGTTGCATTTCACTTTCCATAATATAGACGTTTATCACTGGTAAGGGCAGATAATACGTGGTATAAGATGTTATCACTGCTGGTGACAGACACGTAAATATTCCCAGTACTGCTAATACTCATTAAGTATTGTGAAGGGCATCAGTAATATAAATTCCCATCGCATGTAGGATAACTTTAATCAATACATTAAATTCTTAATCTAGTTGTGGTGTTTGAAGTTTACCTTCCAGCTACAGAAAATGATTTCTTCAAATAAAATTTATTTATTGTGTAAGGTAAACTGCTTTCAGTAGTTTTTTGTTTTATGTTACAATTTTCAGGAAGAAAAATATATAATGTTGTGACCGTTTTTATAAGGTACTTGGCAGATTTTTTAAATTTGTATTAAATTATTTGAGAGAAATCTTTTATAATATTTTTACCTGTTCTTAAGTTCTGGCTTCTAGTATTCACAAAATAGCGAAAAATTGTACCTGCTTTTTAATAACAAATTTTCTGAACATTTTTTTCACATTATGGAAGCTTTGAACACCACTGAAAACTCTTCTAAAAACGTGTCCAATGATGAATTGTTTTGGTTTAAGTGTACTGCTTGGTCTGTTTCATCTGATCTTGCATACTATCATACATTTTGAAGATGAGTCCGTTCTTTGAAAACCTTTCTTGTCAGCATCTGAAAGGTAGTGGTTTATGTCAACAACTAACGTGGTCCCAGTAATTGCAACTTTAATATGATGAATAAGTCTCTATGGGGGCCTATAATTATTTAAAGTTTACTATGCGAGTGTTAAACGTTTCACATACTGCAGTTGTTTTATGGAAGTACAGCAGAACCCCTCTAATCAGGCCAGTTTGTCTCAGTCCCGAATTTGGCTGCTTTAGAGGGGTTCCACTGTACATAATTAAGGATTATGTAAACAAAAAAGGAACTGTGATTGAATGACCGCTTTCAAGGGGTGGCCCCTTAGAGGGGTACCACTATACGAATACTTCGCATCCGAAATGACTTGTTACATAAGTATTGTGCGTCTGCAAAGGCTACGCGAGATCAGCTTCATGGCGTAGCAATGTGCAAGACGGGCTATGATTGGTGCAGAAATGAAAGACGGCCAATGACAGCTACCCAATTTGATTGTCTTTCACCATTGCTACATGTCTTCAAAATGTTCATAAGGCATTGCAAGAGATGAAGCCCTGCACCGTTAATGCAAGCTGGAAGAAGTTGTGGCCTGAGGTTGTGCATGACGACAAAGGATTCACGCAAGAAGAAATCCAACACTCGGCTGTTCAAAAAGCTGTGCAATTAGCTTCGTTAATCAAAGGTGAAGGATTTGCCGATATGACGAAGGAAAACGTAGATGAACTGATTGACTTAGAATCCGAACCACTCGCCGACCAAGACTTAGAAGCACTGACGAAGTCTTCTGCCGAGGAAGACGACGAAGAGGAAACACAGAAAGAAGCCGAGGAAACAATCGAGCAAAGTGGATGGTCGTTAGAGCGGTTAGGTAAACTAATGAAACTAATTAACGAAGTGAAGGAGTGCTCACAGGAATGGGACAACGATATGGTTCGATCAGTACAATTTTGCAATAAAATAGAAGAACTGATGACTCCTTATCAAATGATTTTCGATAGGCTAAAGAAGAAGAGAAAACAACTGCCAATAACAATGTTTTTCCAGCCGAGCAAGAAAGAAAGGGTACCGGTGGCAAGTACTGTTCCTGAAGTTGTAACGACCGACGAAGAAATTCGCGATTCACCTTCCACAGAAGAGGAAGTGGTGTCCCCCGAAAAGACACCACCTGCTGAAAATATGTAATTTTTAATTTTAAGGCTTAATATCTTAATAATTGTTCTTATTATTTCAGCAATAATGAACAGTATTGTAATGGGAGGGTTAAATAGTTGTACAGGGAGGGTTTTAAAAGTCTAAATGCACATAAATATATACATAAAAATCGGCGATCCCACTTCATGTAAAATCTTTCGCAGGGTGTTTTGGAACGCATCTACCGCGATACACGAGGGAACACTGTATACTGAAGGTCAACACGTATAGGACTGATCAGGGGAGAATGGAGCAAGTTGGAAAACAACAAATTTGAGACATTCATCGAAAACATCGAAAAAAGAACTTCGTCAAATTTGTTGAACTGTGAATTTTTTTTGGACTTCTCCATTCAAACTTCGAAAGTTCTTCGTGGGACCAAATTTAAACTCTAGACTGGAATTTTGGATTTCTGATCTAGACTTTTGAATTTTCATTCTGGATCATTATATTGGACACAGGCCACTACCATTTTGTATTGTAATTAATTTTGAAGATTGAAATTGAATATCTGTCATTGTTATTATATAATTTATTTTATATCTGTCACATATATAATAGTTTATTGTAATAAATTATATAAGCTGTTATCT
Source organism: Carcinoscorpius rotundicauda (assembly GCA_011833715.1). Lineage (NCBI taxonomy): Eukaryota > Metazoa > Arthropoda > Merostomata > Xiphosura > Limulidae > Carcinoscorpius > Carcinoscorpius rotundicauda. The sequence goes on along the minus strand of CM022394.1, from coordinate 6,767,450 downwards.
GTGCCTTTCTGTTGCGTTCAGTCCACACACAAAAAAACGTATCAGAAAATTGGGGGCTCGTCCGCGATAGATTAAACAATTTAATTCTACTCCAAAATTAGATTTATATTCTATACAGATCGACAGCTTGTATATTCAAAATGGCATTCCAACTCGAAGATTTTATAGTCAAATTTAATCAGAATCCCTCTTTCGAATTGATCAGTAAATTAAAAAAAATCTGAATTGCTTGATGTTGGAAAACATTTCAATTTGGAAGTGAAAAAAGCAATGAAGAAAGCAGATATCAAACGAATTGTTATTGAACATTTGATCAGCCAAAAAGTTTTGCCTCAAAAAGTTGTACAACAGTTCCCTGCCGCTCATTTTGACCCAGATTTTGAATTAAAAAGAAAGAAAATGGAAATGAAATTTCTTTTAGAAATTTCAAGTAAACGTCTTGAAGCAGAAAAAGAAATCAAACGCCTTGTTCTTGAGGCAGAACAGGAAAACAAACGCCTTGATGCCGAAATACAAAAGAAGGCATTAAAGCTGATAAGGAAATCAGTATGAGAAAGGCACAGACAGAAGAAAAGGTTATCCAAATGCGGTTGGATAATTTTGATGATTCCAAACAAATTCGTTTAGTGCCTCCATTCAATGAGAAGGCTGTAGATAAATATTTTCAGCAATTTAAAAAATTGGCCCTTAGGCTAAAATGGCCTACCGAATATTGGACATTATTACTCCAGAGTGTTCTCAAAGGTAAAGCTCAGGAAGTATTTTCCAAACTCACGGCCGAACACAGTTATGATTACGAGCACGTCAAAAAATGCATTTTAAATGGTTATAAATTGGTGCCAGAGGCATACAGACAAAAATTTCGTGGTTACAAAAAGTTTGACAACCAAACTTATGTCGAATTTGCTCGTGAAAAAGAAATTCTCTTCGACAGGTGGTGTGATTCTAAAGAAATCGAAGATGATTACACAAAACTCAGAGAACTCATGTTAGTTGAAGAGTTTAAAAGATGTATTTCCGTAGAACTCAAAACTTACATTGATGAACAAAAAGCTTCCAAAATTCATGATGCTGCTGTCTTGGCAGACGAGTATGCTTTGACTCACAAAGATTTCTCATAAAAATCAAAACAAATCAGACAGCAAAAAACACAATGACTCATTCAAACATTATGAAAATGTCGACAAAGACAAAAAAAAAGCAAACTTCTGTTTCTCAAACAAAGACTTTATCTCATTCTCAAAGCTCATCATCTACCAAAAACGTGTCATTCTCATCCGAAACATGTGCTTATTGTAAGAAACCTGGCCATCTGATTTCTGAGTGCTAAAAGCTCATAAACAAGCCATTACCCCATAGTTTCATTTCGCCCTCGTTGGATACATCATTGGTTCCCAATGATTTTGACCCTGTCCAGTCGAATGTGGATTCCAAGTCCAATATTCTTGATGTACCATAAGATCTTGTTGAGGAAAAATTTAAGCCTTTTATCACTGAAGGTTTTGTTTCTTTTGTTGGCGATTAACATCTACAACCAATTAAAATCCTGCGGGATACTGGAGCTTTTTAGAGTTTGATTTTGGAAAGTGTACTTTCGTTTTCTGAAAAGTCATCCGTTGGGGCCAATGTGCTCATTTCTGGTGTAGAAGGTGGCGTCGTTTATGTCCCTCTTCACAGATTGGATTTGCATTCGGACTTAGTTTCGGGCCCAGTGACTGTGGGTATTAAATCTTCATTGCCTGTTGAGGGTGTGTCTATGCTTTTGGGGAATGATTTGGCTGGTAGTTAGGTGGTACCAGAGGTTCGTGTTGTTAGTCCCAGTACAAAGAAACTCGTTGAAGAGTTTCCTGATGTTTTTCTTGCCTGTGCTGTTACTCGTTCTCAAACACGTTCTCAGGAGTCCAAAGAGGATTTCCCTTTATCTGATTAGTTCATGTCTCACATCGATGAGATTTCTGACTCAACTTTAAGTTCTACTGATGACTCCAAGTCATTTTTCAACTCTCTTCATCGAAACAAACTTGTTGAGGAACAGGACAATGATCCTGAAACTCGTTCTCTTCTACAACTGGCCGTTGATGAAAATGAAATAGGAACTGTCCCTATTTGTTACTACCAGAAGTCAGGTGTGTTAATGAGAGAATACAGACCTCCTGACGTTGCTGCTGATGAAGAGTGGAATGTTATTCACCAAATCGTCATTCCAAAATGCTATCGGAATGATATTCTCAGTCTTGCTCATGACCATGTATTGTCGGGACACTTCGGTGTAAGATATACCGTAGATCGTATCCGAAGACATTTTTATTGGCCAAAGATGCACCAAGATGTTGTTGACTTTTGTAAGGCATGCCATTCTTGCCAAATGACTGGAAAACCAAATTAGGGGATTCCAAAAGCACCACTGCAGCCTATTCCTGCCTTTGAAGAACCGTTCTCAAGGGTCATTATCGACTGTGTTGGCCAAATGCCAAAAAGCAAAGCAGGAAATTATTACTTCTTGACGATCATGTGTGCTTCTATACCTTTACCTGAGGCAATCCCTTTGAGAAAAATCACTGCTCCCAACATCGTCAATACTCTTGTCAAATTCTTTATCATGTTCGGGATTCCAAAAGTTGTGCAATCAGATCAAGGCTTAAATTTTATGTACAAGCTATTTCAACAAGCCATGCATGAACTAAATATCCATCAAGTTTCATCCAGTGCATACCATCCTGAGTCACGTGTCCTTGAACGTTTCCACCAAACTCTAAAAGTCATGCTTAGAAATTACTGCCACGAGCACTCAAAGGACTGGGATGAGGGTGTTCCCTCGTTGTTGTTTGCAGTTCGTGATGTTGTTCAAGAATCTACTGGATTTAGCCCTTTTGAGTTGCTTTATGTTCACTCAGTTCATGGTCCATTGAAGTTGGTTAAGGAGAAATAGTTGGAGGACAATAACTCACAAATTAGCTTGTTGAACTATGTCTCTGATTTCAAAACCAGATTGCACAATGCTTTTAATGTTGCCAGGGAAAACCTGAAGTCTTCTCAGGAAGAGATGATAACCTGGTATGACAAAAGGGCCAGGAAGCTATCTTTTAATGTTGGTGACCAAGTACTAGTCTTGTTGCCCACATCAGGCTCTTCACTTCAAGCTAAATATTTTGGATCTTATTCAGTTAAAAAAAAGTTTTCACAAGTTCAAACTTTTTTTTGCTTTTAAGGGGGAGAGTGTTATATATAAAGCGTTTGGAATGCCATGTTGTTGTTTATATTATTATTTTAAAGTTCAAACCAATAAAATATGTTGTTATTCATGTAGAAATTTCTAGAATTAAGTAAATCAATCATTTGTTTATCAATAGAATTTGATTCGGCCTGGTGTCTCGTGCAAAAACAGACATGCGCAGATTACTCTGGAATTCTGTGGAAGTTACGCGATATTTCGAGAACACAGTAGGCCTACTAATATTTTGTGGTTGAGTATAAAGCAACACATATCGTTTCCTGTGCTGTGTGCCACCATCATTATCGATAACCGGTTTTTAGCAGTATAAGCCTTCAGACTTTCAGCTGAACAAGTAGAGGACAATTGTTACGGATATTTCTTTGATTAATATAAATATTCTTCCACTTTCAGTTATTACAAGTAATTTCATGATTATTATATAACAATTTTCTTATTATTAATGACACATTATTTTGTTATTCAAGTTAGTATTATGATTATTACAATATTATTATTACAAACGTTTTTTAATAAAAAAATTTAAAACTTTTTAATAATATAGTTATGTTTATGCTTAGTACTGCTGTAGTTTTTACCAGTAAATAAAATTTCAGATTTTAATATTACAGTTTTCTGATTATCACATACATAATTTCCTGATTAGATCATAAAATAATTATGTTTATAAAGTGTAGAAATTTCTTATTCCTGTACATCATTATTTCGAATTGTAGCACTACAACAGTCTGATGATTATGAACGGTTTTCTTATTATTGCAGATTTGATTCTGATTTGATTTCAGTTTATTACGTTTCTAATTTTTACATACAGATAAAGTGTTTTGTACATTACAAAAAGTTTTTTTTTATTAAACACAATATTGTGAGTGTTGTATTACATTTTTCTAATTCACAAAAATAGGTATAGATCTGTTTTTATTAAACTGCATCTTTTTAATAATTATTCTTAACTTTCTCATAATTACAATAGTTTCCTTGTAAAAAATTGCACTTTTTTATTACATACATTTTCTGATAATTACTTTCTAGTTTTATTATTATTATATATAAGACTCTGATGATTACGCTAATACCATCTGATTATTACATGTTTTAGATATTATAAATTTCAACTTTCCCATGACTACAAACAGTATTTTCATATTTTTTGGATAAAGAATTCTGATTATTACAGATACTGTTCTCGGCTTATATCAGTCACTTTTTATTATTATTGCAGATATTTGTCTACAAATTAGATACTGTTTTATAATCAGTATATTGTACTTTTCTGATTACTACAGATATCTTGCTGACAATTAAATACAATGTTTTATGAATTAAATTGCAATATTTTATTGATTAAAAGTAGTTTTCTTATTATAAAGACTTCTGTTTCTCTGTTTATGGATATGCACAAAGCTGCACCATGTGTTTCGAAATAATTTTTAACGTTGTAAGTATTCATGTACAACTCAGTTACATCATACGGTACATCTGCGAATTTGTATCACAAGAAACTGTGTCTTGATACCACAGATAAAAAGACCACCATGTGTAGCTTTGTACTCAGCTCTCAACAATCAAACAAAACCTTCAACATTGTCAGTAGGTGGTATTTTTAAAGACAGCTCTCTGAATATTTCAACTAATGAATATTATTTAACTTGTTCTTTTGACATTACAATTACCTAATTGTTACGAATAGCTTTCTGAGTGATTGATTACTATTATATTTTGTATTCAAAATACATTTTCTTCAACAATACACTACCATTTTATATTTTTCATTAGAAATACGGTTTTTCGATTATTATATAAAATGTTCTCACTTTACTAACGTTATGTAAATGTGTAAATATTTTGTAAACGACAACATCTCGTGTTGTGTTTGGATTTTCATTTCTATTATCTATGTTTCCATATTTATATTATTGTTTCAAAGTTTAAACTAATAAAATATGTTGTTATATATTTAGGGTAAGATTTAGAATTTTCTTGAATTAAGTAATCCAATCATATGTTTGTAAATGAAGTGCTGGTGACTTCGTGTCTAGACGTGTAGTCTCGTGCAAGAACGGAAATGCGCGGATTGCTTTGGAGACCTGTAGAATTTTCGCGGTCTTTCGAGGAGTTTAGGCCTACAATATATAAACAGACGAGAGATGAAAGAGATTCATTCATCAGTTTTTATTCGAAGAAGAAAGGGGAGTCAGACATTAGTTTTATTTCAAAAGAAGAGAGTCAGTTATTAGAGAAAGATTAATTGTTTGCTGTGATTATTCAACTTGGATTTGTGAGTAAAGTTAGATCTTCGGAAGCTGTGATTTTATTTCGTCACTCTCTACGATTCATCTGAATTACTGCTTGTGCTGAGAGTCGGCGAATTTATTGAACTGTGAACTGTTTCTGAACTTCTTCATTTAAGCTTCGGAATTTCTTCGTGGGACCAAATTCACACCCTAGACTGGAATTTGAGACTTTCATTTTAGATCATTATATTAGATACAGGCCAGTACCAATTTGTATTGTGATTAATTTTGAAGTTTGAAACTAGTATTATTTTGTTTTGTAATTAATTTCGAATGTTGTAACTTAATATCTGTCACTGTTATTATATAATTTATGTTGTATCTGTTATATTTGTTAATAGTTTAGTGTAATAAATTATACAAGCTGTTATCTGTGTTTTTCTGTTGCGTTTAGTCTACGAAGAACATAAAACATAAAAAATACGTAACACTAATAATCTGTATGAGTATTACAACTATTAAAATACTTGATTATTTTATTGTTAGGGATATCAGTTTTTCTGATTAATTCACAACACAGTTTCTGATTATTGGAGGTACAATTTTTTTATAATTGTAAATATTTTTTATTAGTGCATAATGATGTTCTTTTTGGTATAACCGCGAAAGTTTACAGATTGTACTACAAACACTCGTTTCTTTTATTCTAAGAAAGTTATTACATTATAAATATATCTAAATGTAAAACAAAATTATCAATGTTCACACCTACATTATAATAATGGTAAATATATTTATTCGAACAGTCATCTTTACTATATTTGATTCTAAAATTTAACGATTTTATTTTCATAATTATACAGTATCTTAAATTCATAAAGTGTGAAACTTCTAATTCTCTCATACAAAAGAGAAGTTGTTTTTGTTAATTATAAACCTACACAACTGGCTATCTGTGCTAAATCAGCTACGTGGAATGAACCCCGAATGTTATATTTATACAAATGTTTTGGAAGGCATAGAGTGCGTTTATTTCCATGTTTTTTGTAAGTATAGATAAAATGATTTTCTATTTGTTAAAAATAAATTTATAAACAGTATTTGCGATACTAACTTTGTATTGCTATTTCAATAAAAATATATTTATTTCGTTTTATCGTTCATGGTGTAATTGTATGAAGGAAACAAACTCAAAGTAAACTGACTCAAATATCGTTAGCACAACTCATACTCAATGAATTTTTTACTGTCTTATGTAAATGTCATATTTTCTCACCTGAAAATAACAAAACCAATCACGATACTTGGCCGATGTCCAATACGATTAGATGCCCAGACTCCATGGAAGAAGAATGAACTTATCATTTCAGTTAAGTAGGCAATCCAGGAAGTCTGTTCATATGTTGTGTTCTCATCCACTCTTTTTTTGAGATAAGATGTCATGTAAGGAATGATGTTTCCCAACAAATAGAGTATAACAAGACCAAAAAAGTCCAAAAAATCACAAAACTGCTACATATGGACGCACCTTCATTTCCAGAAACAACGCAGGAAAAGGTTTATGGTATCCTAAAGATTAATTATGATCTGTAAAGGAAAAGTAATATATATAAGTAATATTCTGTCAAAACCTTTTGCATTAACAATAAATTCACAGGACACCAAAATCTCTGAGAGACAAAATTTAACATTACATTATTAGTTGATGATCCCAGAATTGCAAATTAAACAATACACTTTGTAAAACGCTTTTTCAAAGGGTAGTTTCTAACTGCATTATCTTCACCTCCACCTTTGATGTCAGATTTTACAGGAACCCTTCTTAAGTGATGTTGTTATAAAGTGAATGAAACATTTTCGTTCAAGTGAGTTTTTTTCGTCACAGCTAAAACAAAGCTATATTTAGAAATAAGCTACAATTAATTAAAAATTAATACATTTATAAATGTATTGTAATGTATATATTTACTGTACGTAAGTGTAACGAACTGACTAAAGTTTAATATAAGATGAAGACACAATTAATGATAATCTAAAAGTAATAAATATTATAATTATTCATAAAGACAAATAAACTATATTTAACAAGGAGATTAGGCTTCAAGATTAGTAATTCTAATAGATTATGTTTCCTTCCAATTAATAATTACTTCTCTGGCCCAAATCCTCCTCATAGAAACCTAATAAACATAGAATAGTGGGATCTTGCGACTGTCACACTTTAGAGAATAAGGAACCGTTTTCAACTGAAATGAGCTAAACTATCATCACAAATTTCAAGCAATATAAAAAATAACATACTTTTAGATTAATCTCTGAAAACTAAAGTTACTACATTAAAATTACCTGTAAGCAATACCAGTAATTATAAGTTATCGAACAATAGTTTCACTCGACTAACAACAACAGGTTATTGCTATATATAATAAGCCTATAGTAATAGGTTTATTACTGTTCAAAAAGTATCCAAAATATCTTATTATTAGGAATCAACAATACCCAGTAATAATACTTATGGCTATAAACGTTACATGATTCATCTAGTATCCCAGAGGAACCCTGTGGAACACACGAAATTATGACATTTGAATAATATCTAAACATTCAAAGAAACATACTTTGTAACTCATAAAGGCCCTGAAACGATTTTCCTTAGTTACTATGATTATCGTTTCAACATTATCAGGCCTATGAAAGGTTTTCTTGCAGTGAATTATTATTGTTCATATTGTGACAAGGGATTTAATACATTAAATATGCGTCATTTTTCAGGTTATTGTTCAACCTATTGTAGTATCAAACGTTCGAAAGACCAGTTCATTATTTGTAATGAATATTTATCGAATTGACGGATTTATAACAAACAGTGAAAGTGACAGAATTATAATGTTTCTTCAGTGCAGTGAAATTAGATGAATACGATGTAAATCACACATATTAAATAACCATTCATGCTTTATCCAAAACAAAAGAAGTCATACAATCGACAGCGATAATTTCATATTCATGACATTATCATTTTACGAGAAAGGTTTGGCACAGAAGAACTATAGAAGGGCTATTTGATACATGTTTTAAACATAAAATCAAGTCAAGAATACAGAGGGCGGGTAAAACAATAACACTACATTTGACAACCTTTAAATTATTTGTTAAAAGTTATATTTTTTCTTCAAGTACTGCCAATCAGACATAGATATTTTACTGTGGTGCTGTGTTCCACTCAAGGAAGAGTTTCACACAACTTGTGACATAGATCCCTTCAGATACAAGACCATTGTTATTATATTCTGGTCTATAGAAAGAGGATAATTACTACCAAAATCATCTATACTTCTTGTGCCTAATCTGGATACTTTACGCACTGCAACTACAGACAGATATTACCCAGTGGTTAAATTACATACATAAAACTGACGGGTCAAGATATATCATGCACTTAAAGGTGGTCATAAGAAAACCCAAACATACAGAGAAGATGGATTAAGTAAGAATAAAATCCAATTTTTGAGTTTGCGGGTGCTACAACTGTGAGTACAATACATGTTATGACTCTGATTCACAGAATGTAGTTTCTAGATAGATCTATAAAGTTTCTTAGATAGCATACATTACAAAGACAACGACAATTCACAGTTCTTGGGTGGAAGGTAATTACAACATGGTAAAACAAATTCAATAAAACGATATCTAATGATTAAGAGTTGATAAATTTCCTTAGAGACCATACTCACCTAGCTGTACAAGATGTCTTCTGTGGAGAGAAAGTCGATGTGACAAGGTGTTATTTCGGTTTAAAAGAAGACCAAGCACGTGAGCAATACATATCCATGGACAAACAAACACGGTTAGTATCTAGCTGGATATCTTATGATATCCATGTTATTATCCAAATGATAATATAGGGTTGAATGGTCTCATTTGAGAAAAGAAAAATGATGCTCCGTCCTCACACTCATAAGAATATCTTACTCTCATAAACCAGTATTCTCTATAAGTCTGTTAAGTCTAATAGCACTGATATACAAAGAAATTGATGCAAGTACAAAAATAGCTGTTTTAACCTAATTTGGGGGTGCTGAATTCAGATTTGAAATCCGTTTTTACTCATCACCTCTAGCTTTTTTAGATATGCATACTGTTCATAAAGGCGTATATGCATTCAGGGTTAATTTCTAATATTGTGTGACTTATGTCCTCTTTTTAGTTATTATGCAGAAATTTTTTTTTCACATTCTCCAATGGCTTCAAGCTCGTGAAAACACCGAGGATGCCTCAACAAGGCCAATTCTTTCTGCTACATGTGTGGGGACTTCACGAGAGTTTCACAGTGTCGAACCATCACTTCCCTCCTCAGAACTGCTTACTTTCATTATTTTGACTGTAAAATTGGTGATAAGGACAAATTTTGGGCTCCACACATCTGTTGTAAACCCTGCAACAATGAACTAACTGCTTGGTTTAATGGCAAGAAAGCGGCTTTCAACTTTGCAGTCCCGATGGTTTGAGAGAGCCACGAAGTCATGCAGATGATTGTTATTTTTCTCTAACAAATATAACTGGTTTTAATGCATCTTCTAGAAAAAAGATCAAATATCCCAAACTTTCCTCTGCTATGAGACCCGTTCAACATTTAGATGATCTCCTGTCCCAACATCTCCAGTAAATAAAAATCTTCTTTCCTCATCATATGAAGAAATGCCTCCAAGGGAAGATTCTGCCAAGTCAATCTCTTCCGAAGATATTGACTCTTCTTATTCAGGAACAAGTGGCAACGAGCCACACTGGATCACGCAAGAAGACCTGAATGACCTTGCTCGTGATTTGTATCTGTCAAAACAGCAGTCAGAGCTCTTGGCTTTTCGGATTAAACAGTGGAACCTAGTCCAGGAAGATGTAAGGATCACCAGTTTCAGGAATCGGAACAAAGACCTTGCTTCATTTTTCGACATGGAAAACAAGTTGTGATACTGCACAAATGTACCTGGCTTGTTCACTTTCCTTGGTTTGCCACATATTCCTTCAGACTGGCGTCTTTTCATAGACTCTTCCAAGCGAAGTCTCAAGGCTGTGCTTCTGCACAACGTGAATAAACATCCCAGCATTCCCACTGCACACTTTGTCCATCTAAAGTAGTCCTATGACAATATGGAGCTTCTTTTAGAAGCTGTTAAGTACAACCAGTACCAGTGTAGTCTGTGTGGGGACCTTAAGGTCATTGGTCTTCTTATGGGTATGCAAGCGCGTTTTACAAAGTACTGTTGCTTTCTCTGTCTCTGGGATAGTCGAGCTGTATCCCAGCATTACAAGCAGAAAGACTGGTGGTCTGGAAGCACTTTCATTCCTGGCGAACACAGCGTCAAGGAGAATCCTCTGGTTGACATGAAGAAGGTGCTTCTTCCTCCTCTTCACATCAAGGTTGGTTTGATGAAGAATTTCGTGAAGGCCATGAACAAAAATGGTGCTGCCTTCCAACACTTGTCTACTGTGTTCCCAGTGCTGCTAAGCTCAAAGAGGGCATTTTGTCGGACCTCAAATCTGAGAAATGCTGAAGGATACTGATTTTGAGGAGCTTCTTACCTTAAAGGAACTGAGAGCATGGGAAGCATTTAGGTCTGTCTGTTGTGGCTTTCTTGGTAACGCACGCGTATCAAATTACCAAGCCTGTATTGAGAAGTTGCTAAAGACTTATGAGGATATGGGATGCCGAATGTCACTCAAAATTCATTTTCTCCATTCCCACCTCAACGTCTTCCCTCCAAACCTTGGAGCAGTGAGTGATGAGCACGGAGAAAGATTCCACCAAGACATTACGAAGATGGAGAGCAACTACCAAGGCAAGTGGAACCCCAGCATAATTGGAGACTTCTACTGGATGCTCTTGCGTGACATCCCGGAGGCAAAATACACCAGATCATCTAAGGAAACACACTTCTAACTGTCTGCGGTACTATGAATTGTGTACATTGTGTCATCCAAGTATATTTATTCCGTCATTGTTCTTTATCTGTAATAAGCTGCTGCAACTGTTGAAATAAGCACGTATATACTCTGCATATACTTAAATGAGACTATTTAAAAGCCAGAAAACTAGAGGTGATACAGCAAAACTGTGTATAAATTTGAATTCAGCACACCCAAATTAGTAAAAAACACAACTTCACATTCTTGCCTCAGACAAAAAATATTTTTTGTAAACCAGTGTAGTTTGCCTTATTATGCTGATAGACAAAAGAACTGGAAACATGGAGTGGGAGACGTGTTGAGTAAGTTATTTCATGTAGCTGTACCATTTATACAGAGTCTCAGACAGACTTATTTTCTTTCCTTCTCACAAAAACCAAGACTGAGGAATGTTATCTGAAACAGATTTATTGTTGTACATTTATTTTAGTGTCTATGTTTATTTCTAGGCCTGGCATGGCCGAGCGCGTTAAGGCGTGCGCTCGTAATCCGAGGGTCGCGGGTTCGCGCCCGCGTCGTGCTAAACATGCTCACCCTCCCAGCCGTGGGGGTGTATAATGTTACGGTCAATCCCACTATTCGTTGGTAAAAGAGTAGCCCAAGAGTTGGCGGTGGGTGGTGATGACTAGCTGCCTTCCCTCTAGTCTTACACTGCTAAATTAGGGACGGCTAGCACAGATAGCCCTCGAGTAGCTTTGTGCGAAATTCCAAAAAACAACAAAAAACAAAACATGTTTATTTCTTTATAGTTTTCTTTTTAAAACGTGACGTATATTCTTCACTGTGTACTGCGCAAGTTTCGTCTGTTTTTGAAACTTGTAGAGAATACTTGAAAACAAGAACCAACAGTATTTGTTTACGAAAACACAAATTATTGTTGTCAATCGAACTTTAGTGAATGTTCTAGCGACTAACTTGATTTGTATAAAAGCAACGCGCCAAGAGGAGCACACGACTGGACAGCTACAGATAGTGTGTCATACGCCTAGGAATCTTTAGGAATTTTGAATAATGACTATTAATTGGATATTACAGAATTTGACCACGATATTATAGATTTCGGACATTATTATACCGTTCATCTTCAGCGAATTACTTTGAACGTTATTATATTTACAAGAACATTAAAATGTCTTCACCAATAAGAAGTGAACTTGAAGCGGTTTTAAGCCAATCAAGATTACCTAGCTGGCTTGAGTGTGGCACGACAGTATCAATTGAAAGGTAATTTGTTCATAAACCGTCATTTGTAATAACTATGTTTGTACATTAAAATATGTTTGTGTAAGAAAGGAAATTGTTTGTATCAATATTAATGGAAAATAATATAAATTTTATACATATTAACAATTAAGTAACTACCAAATTAAAATCCAAATTTTTGGTTATTTCAAGTAGTAGAATGTTACATAGATAATATAATAAATCGGAGACTCGTCCGTAATAAATAACAACACGTAACATATCCTTTTTCTTCAACAACCAACAGAGGATTAATCATATTTATGTACTGGAATGGGAAGACGAATATTTACATCAGGCATGTCTTCACATAAAGTCAAAGAGTTTCAAGATGGATGGAACTGTAAAAAGACAGGGACAACTTTGTCACCCGGTTGCTTCATTCCCTGTTCTCTCAACTGGATGGACATCTGAATGACAATCTCGTTTCTTAGTCTCACAATATTTACAGACGTGAGGCGCACATAAAAACTTTACACAGTTGTCATAGAGAAACTAGGCTAAGTCATTTTGACATAATAAAAGATACAGTCGGTGATTTTCACTGTCTCTATTTTCGTCATGGTGAAATCAACGGAATCACAATTCGATTCATAGATACACGTGACAAGCAAATAATTGACATGATTGGTTCATTATATTCAGGTACTTTGTAACAGAACAGGTTCTTACATATTGATGTAGGTACAAAATTCTGATTCAAAAGACGTTAAGATTTGTATTTATACAAATGATGAATTGGGATTAAAATTCTTACAACACCAATTTCCTACCTATATTAGAAAAGTGAAGATAAATGTATCAGTCATTTTGTCCCAAGCTGAAGCATCTCAGTAAGGAACAACTAAATATCGTTTGAAATACAAGTCTTTTTAATTTATCAGGGAAACTTATAAACATCTACCAACAATGGATTGTTAAGTGAAGTTTTTACACGTCTACATCATGTTATTGTTAGTTATGATAATGATAAATTTAACAGATCTTTAAATAAATATCTGTACGATTTCAAACTCTGAGTATAAATGTTATGATAGTCGATATGGATGAAAATTAATTTTTGCTGGACCTCTGTAGCTCAATTTTGATGTCAGACTGAGACCATAAAGCTACTAAACATTATTTGGAGGAATGAGAAACACTGTCAAGAATAAGGAATTGATATATGACATAACATATACTTGGAAGGATTCATACTATTTGCTTTAGATCTCACATCCAATATATCCAGCTTAACTTCGTGAAACAGGTAAATTTACGAATCGAAATGTGTTTCAGCTGTGCCTTACCTAACACTATAAATGGTCTCTCGTATTCAGAATTACAATACGTTTTAAAATATTGATCAGTTAGAAATCACGTTAGAAATTTATTTCATACTCTCAAAAAATCTGTGTGAATGAAGAAAGGTTTGAAAAGTGATTAACTACCTGTCCATGCAGAAGAACAATTATACATCATCAGCTTGGTCCGATTCATAAAACTCGTAGCAACTGAGTCTGTCTTTACGTTGGTTTAATTGAAAGGGAAAATACTTTAACCCACTAGTTCTTCCTTCACATACTCTCAAAATAAGACAATGCATCAAGAAGTTTTGCAAATAGACTTACAACAAAAAGTACTGTAAGAACCACATACATCTTTCTGTGGAAAAATTGTATTTATTTAAATTATATGTTATTTATAGAAATGAAAAAATGTCAGGAAATGAAGAACTTAACTAAATTAACTACAATACCTTAAATGATAAAAAGACAATTGGCTGTCTTGGTAAATATTGATCATTTTGTGGGATAATTGGAATAAAAAGTGCAACAAATACACAACACTCTTTATGAGAAAATGTTACTAAGATTATGACATATTCAGATATTTATAAAAGCCAGTGTTTTAATTTGGATTTGTTAGATGTTAGATATAGTTTTTAGTGCTAATTTGATTGGGGTTATAGTGAAGCTACCAAAGAATTGAATGCACCTTAAATTACGACACAACTCGTGGAGTATTCATGAAACTAAGAGTTATTTTACATTTTGTACAGTCTTCACTATTGTATATGTAGTTTCCAGTGCACCGAATATTAGGGTTGAATTTGTAGAGTATTCATTACAACATGTGGTACATTTTGTAATGTTTGTAAAGATGTTAAGAAACAGGTTATATAGAATTCAGTACAACTGTTTTTATTAGAGATAAATATTTTACCTACCCAAGTTTCTGACGGTTCTGAAGTTTTTGAAGTGTATTCCACTTACCTTGTTCTCAAGTATATGCTGAAATAAACAATAAATCGTTTTGGTACGTTTTGTGAAATACGTTAATTTAAATTGTTTCGAAGACGAAATACGAATATCATTGGTGTAAGTCGATAGCTTTTAGTTTGGTTACTATACGTACGTCCTATATTAGCTTCTCACTTCTTTATTCCAAACATGTTATGATATTTAAATACCAGTCTTAATGCCATTAATTACTGAATTCTACCAACATTAATATTCGCTTCCACATCTTCTTCATCCGTTTCTACTGAAATATATTTTCTCAACATATGCTTCTTTAACATTATGTGTACCTCACGTTACATAATTTCTCTATTCATTCTTTCCCCTCTACGCGTTAACTGAAATTGCACACTTTTATCATCCACTTTTTTGCGCTCCGAGTATTTAACTGCATTATTCATTTCTCCTCCAATACATATGCTCCAAGATACAATTATCATACTTCCTTGTAATAGTTTTGTAAAAGTTTAGTTTTTAATCAGCAGCACTCACGCCGATTCTCGTATCAGGTCCGAGAGCCATGTAGGCCAAATGAGTTAAGGCGTTCGACTCGTAATGCGAGGTTCGCTGGTTCGAATTCCCTCAAACCAAACGTGCTTCCCCTTTTAATCGTTTGTGAATCATTATGTTTCGATCAATTCTACTATTCGTTAGTAAAAGAGTAGCTCAAAAGATGACAGTGGGTGGTGATGACAAGCTGCCTTCCCTCTAGTCTTACACTGCTTGTTATGTAAATATCATGTAAATGTTGTCGAGAGTGTTATGTAAATGTTATGTAAACGACAACCATGTCGAGTGTTATGTAAATGTCATGTAAATATCATGCATATGTTATGTAAATATAATGTAATGTCGTATTTGAATTCCCATATTTATTATTTATAATTCTATATTTATATTATTGTTTCGAGGTTTAAATCGGTGAAATTTAAAATAACATTTTAGAATTAATTAAAATTCATTTAGAATTGTTCATGTAGAAATTTTGAAACTAGATAGATTGATTACTTGTATTGGCCTGGTGTTTGTACCGTGGAATTCTGGGAAGTTACGCGATATAGTATATAAACAGATGGCGATGCGAGAGAAGAAATCATCCACTTTTACTCGGGTCAAGAAGTAAGTCATCCATTTTATTCGGATCAAGAACTTTGTCTTGTTTGAGAAAGTTTAAACTGAATTTGTGAATAGAGCGGTGAAAAATTTTATCCCGTCAAACTTTACAATTCAGTCGGATTACGGATTATATCGAAAGTCAATAGGAATTGGACTGTGAACTTTTGTTTGAAATTACCCATTCAAACTTCGAAAATTTCTTCGTGGGACTGAATTCAACGCTTAGATTAGAACTTTGGATTTCGGATTTGGACATTTTTTCTGGATCATATTATTAAGCACAGGCCAGTACTTTTTGTATTGTAAGTTATTTTGATGGTTGAAACTGGATATCTGTTATTGCCATTAGATAATATATCTTGTGTCTATCACATAAGTAGATAATTATAATAAATTAAACAAGCTGCTATTTGTGTCTTTCTGTTGCGTTCATTCCACATAAAAACGTAACACTGCTACATTAGGGACGGTTAGCGCAGGTAGCTCTTGTCTTGCTTTGTTCGAAATTCAAAAACAAACAAACCTTACACTCTTAACTTGGAGACGGTTAGCGTAGAAAGCCCTCACGTAGCTTTGCACGAAATTGAAAAAAACAACTTTCAGTTAAGCTAGTGTAGTTGTCGGTGTGTCTAATTTATACACATCTCTAAAAGATAAAAATGTGAAACATAAATTAAGCAGTTTAAAAGTTTAAGTTCTGAAATTTGGTTTTATAAAAACAGAAACTTGTTGGTTTCACGCGATTGTACATAAACATGTAGTTACTGTGAATGTTGTCCCATATATATGATAGGAATGATATTTTGCACTTGTTATGATAAAATAAGAAGTGTGTATTTGATAGTTATTCTATTACACTTCTCTTTGTATCCTAGACATCTGTACTTGTATATTTCATTTCGAATACTTTCATTCTTAATTTGTTTTAGATACACATCACTGATGGATAACAGTGTAGATACATTCAGCTGAAACAGGATACGTTATCTTCTGTATATGCAAAAACGGCTCGTTTGGGTTGACAAAATATTTTACGTAGAAGACATCACTGACCGTTATCTTCTGTGTTTTATATAGCATTTTCAGAAAGCGAATTTTTTTTATCATATGTTATCGCCATCGTCCTTTAGATATAAGTCACTGTTGGTTCTAGAAATGTTTCTTGCTGTTTTGTACATGGTATGCAAAACTTTAGTATATTGTTACCAGACAATTTGTACAACCGTAAGAATACCACAGAGAATATCAGGTACATTAGAGGAGGGTGACATCTGTTTCTAAACACGGGCTCTACGTTGTACACGTGTACATCTTATCACTAATGACGCTCAAATTCAATGCACCTACTCTCTTATTCCCACTGGTGTGGTTTGTTTCATTGAAATCAATATAAAGCTGCTCAAACGGCTATTTTTGCGGTATAATCATGAGAATAATGACTGCACTGTAAAATCTGTTTTTTTTTACTCAATTTATTTTGTTTCTAAAGTTGAGCGTGTTACGTTGTGTGACGAATATAGTTTATTAAATGAAATGGATTTCCATTTTTAACCAGAATTCTTTTTCAACAGAAAAACGAAAGAAATAATATTGTGAATTGTGCAAATCGATAATTAATGTTGTATCGGTAATAAAGAGTAGTTCAGAACTCTACAATTTACACCATTTAAATTTTGTATTTTATATTTAATGTAATTAAATGTAATAATAATAATAATAATAATATAATATTATAATATCTAATATATATATTCAAATATACATATTCAAATTTTGATTTTTTAGCTACTCTCTAACTGAATTTATATTTCGAATTGGATGATTTTAAACTGTGGTACACATACTGGTGCCAGCCGTATTTGAATCATGATTAACAAGTAGAAATCAAACAATGTAATGGATGTGGATAATTATATGGTAAACAATGCTTCACAGCCTGGAAAGCAAATTAGCCATTGTCTTTGAATTGCTGATTTC
Organism: Carcinoscorpius rotundicauda; assembly: GCA_011833715.1. NCBI lineage: Eukaryota > Metazoa > Arthropoda > Merostomata > Xiphosura > Limulidae > Carcinoscorpius > Carcinoscorpius rotundicauda. The sequence goes on along the minus strand of CM022394.1, from coordinate 6,749,403 downwards.
TAAATCAAATTACTGTCTCAGTTGCCTCATGATAATGCTTACTTACTGCCATATCGATCGATAGCTATAGTTAATGGTGAAGATTGTTAGAGCGTCTTTTTAAAAGCACCCAAAGAGAAGTTCGTGGAACGTGACATCCATAAGTAGGAGATACATATATGTAGTATAGTCATTATAGTGTTTTCTTTGTGCATTGTGTGTTGATGATGTCTCAACGTATCTGATTCTTAATATTCTTATACAAGTGGTATACGTTATATAATATAATGTTTAGAGGGCAACAATGGACCTGTTTGTAATCTCGACTGACTTAATCTCTATGCTAAACTACAACTACAAAATAAATCAATTAAAAAATTAAAGCAGGCCTTAAAATTCATATATCTGTCAATCTTTATTTTAAACTCTCGTACATTTGTTGCCCCTCAACATCAAAAGGCAACCCACCTATTCCATAGTCCAACCAGACGGTTTGAAAAATATAATTTTGTTGCTGAAGACGGTTTCTACCTTGCCTAAATATATATTTATGTACGTTAGTTCTGTAATTCTTGCTGCTAAGTATGAAAAATATTTACGCATCAACACGATCAATTTCTTTTACAGTCTTGAACATTTCAATCAGATCCTCTTTAAATTTTCTATTTCTTAAGATAAAACAATTTTAAGAAATTTAATCTCACTTTATATGACAACTTCTCCATCCCAAGTACCATTTTAGTAACCCTTTTCTGAACCCTCAAAAATTCATTGTCTTTCCTAAAGTAAGGATTCCCAAGACTGAACACAGTTCGACAAGTGTGGCTGAATCAATGACCGATACAATCCAGGTTTGGTAATTTTAGACTTGTATTCAATATTTCTATGGATACAACCTAAAATCCCATATGTTTTTTTACTAACAACTTCACGATGCTTGGACTGCTTCAGAGACTGATCAACCATCGTATCAATGTTTTGCATAAATGTTTCATCTTTCACAACACCGTAAAGGAGATTCGCAACCATATTACACTTATAAATCAAATTATGATCACTCGCTTGCAATATCTTGTATTTATCATAATTAAAACTTATCTGCCATTTATTTTTCCAACTCAATAAACGATCTAAATCTTTTTTAGCAAATAACAGCATCTTCTGTTCAGTCAGCAATACCCAAGACGTTAATTTTATCAACAAATGTAATTAATTTATTAATTATTCCTTCTTCTATGTCATTAATATGAATGAAAAATAATAACGGTCCTAAGATGGAGCCCTGATGTACAACTGTGTCAACATTAATCCAGTTTGACTGGACTACTCTGATAACAACTCTTTGATTTCTTCCATCAAGCCAGTCTTCTATCCACGTTAATGTATCTCCGATACATATAGCGATAGGTTTTTACAAGCTTTTTAACACGGTACTTTAACAACTGTTTTTTGTAAAATCTAGATAACCAAATCTACACCCTTACTGTTACGTTTTTTATGTTTTATGAACGCAACAGAAAGACACAGATAACAGCTAATATAATTTATTACAATAAACTATTATATATGTAACAGATATAACATAAATTACATAAGAACAATGACAGATATTCAGTTTAAACCTTCAAAATTAATTACAATACAAAATGGTACCGGCCTGTATCTAATAATATGATCTAGAATGAAAGTCCAGACTAGAAATCCAAAATTCCAGTCTAGGGTGTGAACCTGGTCCCACGAAGAAATTTCGAAGTTTGAATGGAGAATGACGAAGTTCTTTTTACGGTGTTTTCGATGAATGTTTCAACTTTTCGTTTTCCGCTTCGGTCTCCCCTAAACAGTCCTGTACGTGTTGATTTTCAGTATAACCAGTAATTCCAATGAATCGTAAAGATTGACGAAACAAAATCACAGCTTCTGTAGATCCAACTTCAGTCACAAATCCAAGTTGAATTAACACACAGCAAACGTTTAAACCTTCTCAAACGAAAAACAACATCTCTTGTTTTGAACAAAACTAATGTCTGACTCTCTTCTATTTCTCACATTTTCGTTTGTTTATATATTTGTAGGCCTCTTTTCTCGAACCATTGCGTAACTTCCCAACATTCCAGAGAAATCCGCGCATGTCCGTTTTTGCACGAGACTTGTCGTCTAGACTCCAGGCCGCCAACATTCCATTTATAGTCAATTGATTGATCTACGTAATTCTAGAAATCTCTAAATGTTATTTTAAATTAATAACAACGTATTTTATTGTTTTGAACTTCGAAACAATAATATAAATAATAGATATGGAAATTTAAACACGACATGTTGTCGTTTACTAAACATTTACATGATATTTACATAACACTTACCCTCATCTACACATGCAGTAACATTTTGAAAGCGTGTTAAAATATTTATAAGGCAAAATTTTCGATTAGTAAAACCATGCTGAATGTCCAATAAACTTCAAACCTTTAACAAACGATTTTTGCAAAGTTTAATCATTTTTAAACTTCTCCATTTTGTCTTAACAAGAACAGAATTTATGGAATTCTCTTGTTAGACTTTCTTTTGATTTGTCAATTGTTGAAGATGAATATCAATAATTAAGTTTCCATTAGTTAAAACTAAATAAAAGCAAAATTGAATAACCTATCCATTTTATCGTTATAAACACAAACTTTCCTTTGCAACGTATAAAAGGTCCTATTAATACCCTTCTCAACACTTTCCTAGCTCCTAATGTACTGAAAAAATTGCTATTACTATTTTCTGTTTTCAGCTAATGTTTTTCATACATCCTTGTACAAGACGTAATAACTTGTTTAACCTCCATAATCTTATAAATCTTATAGAATAGTAGTCAATTTAAATTTCTTAAATTTGTGATGCCTTTTTTAATTTTTTTTATATTATTTTTGAGTCAACTTTTTTTTAATTACAGCTAACATTTTCTTTCTGTACAAGTCGTTTAAAATCGGATTTTGATACTTGTAGGTATAGCATAGATAGCCAGTTATGTAGTGTTGTGCTTAATTCAAAATAAGGAAAAATATTTTTGTAAGGAATATATTTGTTTTCGATAATATCCAAGTTTCTCTTAAGATTTTCGTTATTTTTTCAGTGTCTGTAATTACCTCAGTGCTCAATTCACAACAAATAATTCTAGTTGTATCCTTTCAAAAATTATTTTTTAAATTTAAATTAATATGTCATTATTTCTGATTTCCATGCGAAGCAAAACATCAAACCTAACACCACAATGATAACTTGTACGTAGGTGTTCCCATTTTTTACCTGTTAAACCATTTTTGTATTAGAAGTTACCAATAAACCAAAATCTATTTTAACCCCTTGAAATAGTAGCAGCTGTTGATTCAACCCAGTGACGTTTCCTTATAGTTCGCCGTCTCACCCACATGATACAGATAAGTGGTGAAGGTCTCCCATGCTCCACTCAAGCTTAGCGTAGAATTTATGTTTGGAATACCCAGAGAAGTGCCTGTATACTCATCTTGTATCCAGCCAAAAAAGATTTTACTGAAAACAGTGTAATGAGAAAATTTTACAAACCAGCAAGCACAAGCCAAAGAAGTTTGCAGTACACTTCATTGGTTTTGAATTTTCTATGACTTTTCATGGAGTAGGCTTAGTCTTTATCAGAAAATTGAGTATGTGTACTACAAGGATACATCAAGTATTCTTGCAGTATACTCCTTCTTCAGTTGAAAATTATTAAAGCCAGAGTGGATAGTGTGATTGTTTTTTGTTATCTTGACTCAATGCAGAATTTGGGTAAATAAACCATGAGAAGTAACAACAGACATCTTGTGGGTTTCTATAAACGAAAAGACCAATCTAAAAGAAAAATGGAACTTACCTATATATATAAATTGTAAATCAGATAAAGAATGGCAATCATTGGAAAACTAAAACCGTCAGTGAATACAGTAAGTGGTGAAGAAATGGGATATCATCCACATGCCTGACTGAAGGACCTTGTCCAAGTGTCAGTTAAGAAGAAAAGCAACACAATAGCTGAGCTTACAAATATTATGAGAATAAATATGATATTGCTTGCAAAAATTCACGTTAAAATATTCACAAACCAGCCAAAGAAATTGTCAATACCCTTCCAGTTAGGAGAAAAGTAGTCCCTTGGTAGAGACAGACCATGGTAGGTACCCGGAAAAGGAGAAGCAACTGAAATGGATCGTTAAACAGAATAAATAGGAGATGAAATGGGTGTGAATGACAAACAAGATAGAAGGGAGATGTGGAAGGTATGTTTACCTTCACAAGTTCAGGAAAAAAGTTGTGGAAAAGGTAAAAGTATAGTATACATAACAAAATGACACTAATCATGGGCATGAAAATCAAGAACTATATCCGGAGTAAAACACAATACAAAAGAAAGAATCCAAGACAAATGTCAGAATGTGCAAATCCGTACTACGTTTGAATTTAGGCATGGAATTTAAGAAAGGAGGTTATAGAAGAATGGAGGAAAGTAGAAAAGAGAGAAGAAGAAACACTGCAGCACCAGAAAAGGCAAAATGCTGTAACAATTTATTTTCAGTAAATAGCTAAAACAGGGTCTGAAAAAACATTGATAAACACCAAGGTAGAAAAGACAAGAAGGTGTTTTTTTTACAGCATAATGGCCAAAAGTAAAAGTATGAAAGATGGAATAAATGCAAATGGAGAGATATAAAGAATGGAAGGGAAACAAAAAGAATACCATAATTGGAGAGTGTTTTCTGATAGAAAAGGGGTTGAAGAAATCTTATAACTAAAAATGAGAGAAAAAGAGCTAAATATCCTTTGCTGAAAAAGAGATATGTAAAAGTGAAACAAGAAAAATGTATAACGGGGTAGCAGAAGGGGATCTGAATTAGAAGATTAGAAAATTAAGGTTGAGCTCGCCAAAGAACAACCAAACATTCGATCCAATAAGGATTACCGTATATACTCGTTTTACCGCCCGATCTTGATTAAAGACCCGTTTGAATAGCCGCCCGTGTGAACAGAACATAAAAATAAACAAGTGCCCGTGCTTGAATACCCGCCCGGGCCCTAATCATAACTTTTAGGAAACTTTGTTTTTCAGTATGAAGATGTCAATTTATGATAATGAATCACATACGATATTAAAGCATATCTTCTTAGCTTTCTTTTGACACATCGCTCGTTAAAATCCAATTTGGGAAAGCTGAGAACGACAGCCCGAAATTTTCCCATTATTTTCGCCTATCATCGCTGTAACAGTGTTCAGCTTGCGACTTGGGTAAAGGCAGCATGGAATAAGGTCCCCACAGAACTCATCAAAAAGTCCTTTCTTGTTTGTGGTGTATCCAATGCAATAGACAATAGTGAGGATAAAGATATCAATGTGTTGAAACCAGATGGGATTTTGTTTGATTCACGTGACGATATTCTTTCCAAATTACAAAAGCTCACAGAGGCTAAAGGTGACTTGTCCAGCATTACTGAGACTGTACCCACTGAGGAAGAAGACGTTGAGGCTACAGCAGAAAACGAGCTTGGTGTTGATGAGGATGATGGCTTTGATGAGAAGGACAACATACCACTTGCTGAATACGGTAAATATAAATTTTGATTTGTTATATGGAAATTATAAAACATAATTTAATACACATTCTTGTTATTACTGATATTACATTGGTATTTGTTGTCTGTGATATTTATATGGGAATTACTCTTAAGACGTGAATAACATAAAGACTGGGTACAGATAGACATATATAGACATATTTATTAATAATTCGTCATGGAAAAATTTGCGATCAAAGGCCATATACTTCCCAATTGAAAAAGATTAATGTCGTGAAATATTTGTCTTCAACGATAATTTTTGTGCATACCTAATTTTACTTTGAAAATAACAAGCGCCCGTGCTTGAATAAGAGCCCGTTTGAATAAGGGCCTGGTATTGAGTTTGGCTGAAAAAAATAAGGGCCCGGGCTATAAAACAAGTAAATACGGTATCTCATATCAAGGCGAGTACTTAAGGAAGGTGACCTAGATTAGAACAGACATATGGAAGGAGGTAAGACAAAACCTGGTTGAAAACAATCGTAGCCATAACTGATGAAATAGAAACAAAAGACCTGTAAAAAGGAAACCCATAGTGAAGAATAGGTTGGTAATAACATCTATGAGGAATATGTCCAATCAAGAACATGCCTCACAGAATACCGTAGCGTGTATATACTAATATAACAAAAGAGAACAAATTAATTAAGAGAAACAATTTATTACAATTTTTTGAGGTTCCAGTAAATATTAGGTAATTAGCCAATCCTGATGTGAATGAGCCAAAAAGAGTATTTTCAGAAAACGATAGCAAATGGTCCTGAAATGTGTGGCTCCTGGACAGTTGGTTTGAAACATGGCCATGGAATTGACAGAGTGGATCATGAATAAGTGGTACACTAGCATGGATGAGAATAAAAAAACAATATTGAACAGCGAAGGATTTGAGCACATTGAATAGAACTTAGCATTCGTCCTGTACCAAACTTCTAGAAGCCATGTCTTTATCTAGATACTTGTTTCAATAAGAGAATACAGCATAAGTAAAGAGAGATATCTGGCTTCACATGTTGGAAGGAATGTTGGAAATGGTATTGCATTAACTACTCATCATTATACTTTCATAAGGAGATGAAAGATTTACAAATGAGTTAATGTAGCCAAAACATTTGCAAAATTCACTGGAGAAGTTATGTGTGTACTTATACCAAAAGAACGAGTGGTTTGACAGAAGGCAATGTCCCGAAACACAAAAAAACATCAAACCCCGAAAGGGTAGTGCAAGACCTGGTGACTTAATACACCACAGCTCTAAGATAAAGAAGAGAATGCTAAACATAGCATAAACAAAGAACTCTCCAGAAGAATCAAATATTGAATAAGTATGAGAAAGAACTAGATTAATTTCTTTCATCCATTAAAATTCCTTTGAATAAACCAAAACTCATTAAAATACGAAATTATTCAGTATGAAACGTAACTTGTGTGTAATTTCGCTACTTTTTTATGAAAATAATTTATTTGTGAATTTTCTGAATTTTTTATTAAAACGACGGTCAATCTCACTATTCGTTGGTAAAAGATTAGCGCAAGAGTTGGCGATGGGTGGTGATGACTAGCTGACTTCCTTCTAGTTTTACACGACTAAATTATGGACGTCCAGCACAGATAGCCCTCGAGTAGATTGTGCGAAATTCCCAAACAAACAAATTCGATCTTCTTAGATCATCTTCAAATTAACATGTTTTTAGAATATAATATTGTATTTTGCCAACAGTGGTATAAATAAACCATAAATATTTAAATAAAATATGTTGTAATTCCTACAAATGTCGCTTATTTTACAACTTTACAACAAAATATTAGAAAGAGGTGTTCCATGAAATGATTTTAATATCCTTACCAGCCATCTTGAGAATACACGTTTATTTTTTATTTAATTTATTATGTACTAGTTCCATTTATAATTTGATGCATTTAAGCCATGATAAAGAAATCTGCACTTGAATTAGTTGTTGTTGTTTCGAAATTAAGCACAAAGCTACACAATGGGCTATCTGTGCTCTGCCCACTACGGGTATCGAAACCCGGATTTTAGCGTGCAAGTCCGCAGACATACCGCTTAGCCACTTGGGGCACTTTAATTATTACTTCCGCCATTATTCAAGCTGGGGTAAATGACTTATGAAAAATGAATGATATCGGAAAAGGTTGTGAAGCACTGCTGTGGCATATGACCATTACCTTTTTTTATTTAAGGTGCGGTTTTTCTAAAAACTTTATTCCTGGATCTTGCCCAAAAGAGCAATCCTTATTCAATATGAAACATTGATCAGAGAAGTGGCAACATCTTCAATCAGTATTATTTGTCCTTAGGAAGGCTCATGGTACTACCTGGAGAAACGGCATTTTGCAAGACCTCCACTCATATGGGTTGTGTTGCCATTTGCCCTTTTTAATTTTTTAAATGAATTTGTAATTTTAAGTTAGTGTGGGTTCGACACATTTCCATTCTTTCCTGCAGGAATATGGAGTCCATGTAGGATGTGTGACGTGTTTTTATGTTTTCTGAACGCAACAGAAAGTCACAGATAACAGCTTGTAAAAATTATTACAGTAAACTAATATATGTGTAACAGATATAACGTAAATTATATATTAACAATGACAGACATTCAGTTTTAACATTCAAAATCAATTACAACACAAAATGGTAGTGGCCATATATTATATCTAATATAATGATCTAGAATAAAAGTCCAGAAACAATTCACAGTTCAATAATTTTATGACGTTCCTTTTACGATGAATGTCCCAAATTTGTTGTTTTCCAATTTGCCTCGGTTTCTCTTAAACAGTCCCGTACGTGTCGACCCTCAGCACATCCAGTAATTCAAATGAATCGCAAAGATTGATGAAACAAAATCAAAGTTTCTGTAGATCAAGGTCTAGTCACAAAGTTAAGTTGAATAACCACACAGCGAACGTTGAAAACTTCTCGAACAAAGACACTATTTCTTGAATTAACTATAAACTAATGACTGACTCTTATTCCTTTTTTTCCTCGCGTCACCGTCCTTTTATACTAGTAAGCCTACTTTTTCACACATTCACCGAAACTTCGACAGAGTAATCTGCGCATGTATGTTTTTGCACGAGACTCTACGTCTAGACGCTAGGCCGCCAAACATTTCCATTTATAGTCATATATTTGATCTACTTAATTCTAGAAAATTCTAAATGTTATTTTAAATGAAGAACAACGTATTTTATTCTTTAAACTTTAAAACAGTAATATAAATATGGAAATATAAATAATAGAAATGAAAATTTAAACACAACACGACATGTTGTTGTTTAAAAAACATTTACATGACATTTACATAACAGATGTGTCTTCAGTGCTAGGCTTTTAAGTTTAAAGACCAAAGCCATGACGGAACAACTCCCCCTTACCATTGAAAATTGGCTCTGCAAGCGATTTTACTTTTCTTTCTCTGAACTGTCTGCATGGATTTTTTCCACCAAAAATATTTACACCTTGATTCAAAGTTTCATTCCGGTGATGTTTCTTTTCCCATGCTTCTTGAGACAGCATTATTGGGGCTTTTTTATTGAGTATAAGTTTAATTTCACTTCCTAAATCAAGGAACTATGTATCAAGTGTATATGTCCATTAAACATCCCTCGTATTCTCACTTCCAACTTTTGGAGAATAGATCGACGTTTGATGCTAAAGATCTATCGTTCTGTCAGTTGTTTGAAACTGGACTATGGGTCTGTGGTCTATGGTTCTGGCAGGATATAAACCTTGAAGATGTTGGACACCGTTTACCGTCTAGGGCTTTGGTTCTGCACAAGGGATTTCCAAAATTCTCTATTCAAGAGTTTGGTCTGCCATTGTTCCTGAAATTAGCTGTCCTCAGGTGACGTTGCTGTCTCCACTGGTCGGCTCATTCCTACATGGCTTATAACCATCCCCAAATGTGAACGTTTTTTTCAATCATCTGTGAAAGGCGGATACTCCTGATTAGAAGTACCGTCTTCTATTTGTCGAACATCTTTTGGACAATTATTTCATTCCAATTTATACGGATGAATCAAATTCAGACAACTCTGTGGGCTCTACCATGGTTTGCTGTGGTTTAGTGGTTGCACACAGGATCCCCTCTACGGTAGTTCGTAAATATTAGTCAGTAGGCCTAAGTATACATGCAATTATCGTGGCAACAATATTACTCTGTGACAGTATGTTTACAGGTTTAGGGTTCAGGTAATGAGAGATTACCTATTTGTAAATTGAACATTCCATAAAAATGGTTGCAAAAATCATTTCCCCATCGGGGGTAAAAAATCTACGCCCTTGCATACTAGAATATAGAAATAAATATCTATTTGAAGTTGATTTATCATTGTTACGAGAGTTTAAGCTCTTAAGAGCTGTGTATTTATTATGATAGTTATAACCCAAAAGTTTTTTTTCCTATTTTTTAGAGAATTTTATGCCGGTAATAAAATATATATTTAGAATATTTAAAAACAACTTGCAGTTTCTTGTACCATTTTAATTATTTTTAAAACAACTTTTCCTTAACCTGAATAAAATAATATGGCATTTCAAAACGAACAGTAATCAACGGTGAGAAATAAAAATACAGTTAATGTGTAGAGTATTTCTCAAGGAGAAAAATATAATTAGAAGCTTTCATTCCTTCTTAAGGTGCCTTCCACTAGTGGCTCAAATTAAGTATGACAGCTTATAACGCCAAAAACTAGGTTTTGATACTAATGCTGACGAAATAAGGATGTCCCAGCGTACAGCTTTACGCTTAACAACAAACTTTTCAGACGAAAAATTGTGAAGTGAAAAAAAAATTATCTTACTTTGTAAAGAAAAAAGGTATGCTGCAATAAAAAACATGCTACAACTTTTTCAAGTTGAAACTATAAAGAAGTAATTTTATACTGCTTGTTGAGATGAAGAATGTTAATATAATGAAGCTTCTACACAACTTCTTAAGGCGAAAAATTGTAATGAAGTAAAGATTTATAACGTTTTAAAGGTGAAATCTTAATATCATAAAACAGTTTATGTTATCTGTTAGTCGCGGTTTCGAATCCCTGTAATACCAAATATGCTCACTCTTTCAGCCGTGAAGGCGTCGAAAAATTACCAACGAAAGGTGGGATTTACCGTCACTTAAAACTCCCTCACGGCTGAGAGGGCGAGCAAGTTTGGTGTGATGGGGATTAGACTTCGTGTTTCCTATAATTGCGAGACAAGCGCCCTAATCATCTGGCCATGCTGGAACGTGTGTTTGTTTAAACCAAAGCTCAACGCTACATAATGAGCTATCTGTGCTGTGTTCAACAAGGAAGACCTTTGTGTAGCTTTGTAGTTGATAACAAACAACGACACCCACAGTCATGTTGCTGTGCCACAGGAGTGCAGGCCCCAATAATTTTGTCGTAATTTATAACATAGAATATAGATTTATATAAAAAAAGTTAAAATTCCAGTTTGATTTCACGCACTAAATGTACTAAGTTCAGCCAGTAGACATTTTATTTACATATGCTTAGTTATTTGCGACTAGTTTCGCGACTCATCTTCTACATCTTCAATACACTTTTCCTCGACTGTAACAATTTTCTAGGAGAATAAACATTACTGAAAATCTACGCTGAGATTTTGTTCATTTTTATCATATTTATTGATGTTTTATGTATTTTAAAAACGAAAAAGATAAAATAGCGTAGTTTCCTTAAAGTTACCTGCGAACCTTTTTAAGATTTGTTTATTTGTTTCTTTTGAATTTCGCGAAAACCTACATGAGGGCTGTATACACGAGCCGTTCCTAATCTAACAGTGTATAACTAGATGAAAGACAGCTTGCCGTCACTACCCACCTCCATCTCTTGGGCTGTTCTTTCACAAAAGAGTAGCCGGATTTATCGTCAAATTATCACTCCCCCAACGGTTGAAAGGTCGAGCATGTCTGGTGTGACCGGGAGTTGAACCCGCGATCCTCATATTAAGGTTCGAGTTCTCTAACCTCGTGTCCATGCCTTTTTAAGGTAGAACATTTAAAGTAAACCGCACGAGCACAAGAAAGAAAATCCAGTGGGGGTTGAGAGTTAACTTGTAAAAACTTAAATCGAATCTGTAGGGCTTTCATTGAGGGAAGAGCTGTGTATACAGTTTGCCTCCCAAAAACTCAATAGAACTTAACACCTACATTATTGTTAATTTCGTCTAAACAGATTCTCATAACGTATTAATTAAGAAAATAGTCCCAACTGAACAATATGCTCCAAACCACCCGAAGTACGGTATAATTCGCTGAAACACTACAGGCCAAATAGTTACAGAAGAGCCCAATGTGAAGAAACACAATAATCCAGTAGTTAGGAAGTTAAAAACATATTACACTGCATTACAGTGGATAGAATTTGTTATTTTTTCATTGTTGATGTTATAAAAATAGAGAAAAAGGTCATTATTCCCTTCAAACTTGGCTTTTGTGACCTGGATAACTAAATCCGGGAATTAACCTATTTTGTATGTAAAAACGGGCAAATTTCTACATTTTTATTTACATAAGGTCTGAATAAAACAACATATGAATCAAGATTTATATGTGTTTATTGTAAGGTTATACAAAAATGAACTAAAATATTTAGAAGTGAATAGTTTTACGAGATTTGCGACCTTAATGTGAATCACTGTCACTTATCACGCCCCCAAATATAGTCTCCCATCATGTTTTTGTTATACGCGACTTTATTTTTAACTTTACGTACGTACGAATGGCTGTATCATGGACAGCTTTACTAACGAATCTATGATTGGCTTTACAAATGTATCTCCGGTTTTCTTTGCCGTTTAATCACGATTTACTTTATTCATGTGTCCGTGATTAACATATCCATTGTTGTATCACAGATTACCTTATTAATGTGTTCACGATTACTTTTATTTTTGTATCTATGCTTTATTTTATTAACACATTCATTATTGATTTTACTAATGTATCGATGAATACATTTGTTGATGAATCCTTGATTGTATAAGTGTTGGTTTTATTCATGTTTCTTTTATGGCTTTATTGTGTAATCTCATAATATAATTTGCTATAGTATTGTATTTTGGTTAACATATTCATGGTAGAATGTAATATCCCAATTTATAAAATGCAAATTTTCACTTTCTGGACAAAGTGGAGAAAATAATCAGGGATAGCAAACGGTATGATTTAACAGTTCTAATTGTATATGAAAACAATTATGCTTCTTTGACGTTCATTTTGACGGTAAAGCTGGGAAGTTTTTGTTATGTATCGAATTATGCACGTTGCAAAATAGTTACCTCATATTATTGTAATATTGTTAGTTTATTGTCAGAACGCAGTTGAACGTATTGTTTGATTTGTATTTCATAGGTGAATAAAATTGAATCTAGTATTCGAATTTCTTAATTTTGTGAAAGCTAGCATCGGTTTTATACCATGCCTATAACAGACCATAATTGTGAATATAGAGATTTAGGTTAATTGGAATAAAATTATTTTGAAAATGGAAACTAGAACAACGCGTGACAACCATTAACAGCCAACAAAGTCTTGTTGGGGAAAAATGTATCAAAAGAGTGTTATTTCATTCTTTTGGAGTTCTGTTAGTAACACTGCCGTGATATTATGCAATTGTGTTAAAATATCAATGCTCAATAGAAAAAATTAAAGTATAAGGAACTACATTGACCTGACTAATTATATAAACAAGTGATAATGTGTCTGATTGTGATCCGAAGACTCTGAATTTGAGTCCCGTTTTTTTAGAATCATACTGACACATTTTATTATCAGTAATAAATTTCTTCCTGTGAGGTAGCATGCAGTCTCTAAATCTTAAATTTGATATTATCAATATTTTTCTAGTACGCAAAGAAGGAAACTTTGGAATTATAAAACCTTTTAATAATCAATCTGATTGAATATTTCAAGTTGATATCAAAGTACTTGTAGACTATTAAATCAACTTAAAACACTATTCCTACCATGATACTATTAATAATTATGTAACAAACGTACCCATCAGCATCAGGTTGAAGGTTATTAGTGTTCCTAAATAATATATGCAAGTTATTCCTTAAAACCGGTGTGAAAGCCATTTCTGAAATAACTATCCCACTAACTGAACATCAGATGTTTTTAATGTAATTTATATATTATACTTTGAACATCATTATTTAGATTGGAATGTGATGATACCACGTCATTTCAATCATCAAATACACGAACAGATTATCGTCTTGGATCTTGGTAAGTCAGCATCAGTGACCCATTCAACAGTTGAGACTGTCTGTTCCATAGCATTATATTTGCCACACACCTTTGTTACTCGAGTTAATTTTCCATTGTTCGAATATCAAAGACACTCAAATTCAACTAGATCCAGGATGCTTTCACGCTGCTCAAGTGTACTAAAACCAGTTTCTACTTTTGTCAGAGTGCTAAGTAATACTGAGTCATCAATTTGTTAATTTAAATATATTTTTTAAACTCTGGAGAATGACCATAACTTTACCATAAATCGTGAACGTAATAGTCATCGGCATTACATGTAACAATGCATAAACATTATTTCTCACTGTTTGAGTTTCAAAAACGAAAAAGTTCAACTTGATCTCGGGTTCTTCCATGCTGATCACATGTACCGTAACAAATTACAATCTCCACACTGAAGCATTCGTTCCTTTACAGTTTTTCTCAGAATTCTAAGTAATATTGGATCGTCACTTTGTTCATTTAAATATATAAAACACTGGAGAATGACCACAACCTTATCATAAATCGAGTTCGAAATGGTCATCTATATCATAAGCAACAATGATTATTTTCTGTGTTGATAATGATTTTAAAAAAAGAAAAAATATGTGAGCAATATTTTGTTGTATTTGTATTGAGACATTGAGAAAAATCAACCTCATCTGCCTATTATTTTGTTGTAGAATAATGAGGATACGACCACTGTACATGCAGATAATGTGAATAGTCCTATACATACATGATGGAAATGTGATTTGGTACTTTCTTAATGAAATAACAAGTGTATTTGATGGTTGTGTTATTTCGCTTCTCTCTGTATCCTACATATCTCTACTTGTATATTTCATTTCGAGTGCTTTCATCCGTAATTCAATTCAGTTGCACTTTACTAATGGATAACAGTAAAGATACATTCAGCGGAAACAGGACACGTTATCTTCTGGCCGACAAGTTATCTCTTTGTGTAGCTTTGTGCTTAATAACAACAACAAAAGAAAATCCACTTAACTAGTCATGTTACTGCACCACAGGAGTGAAGGCGCTAATAATCTTGTCTTCATTTTTAACACAATGAAGTAATTAACATAATTCACATATTTTTGCTCAGTGTAAGAGATTAAGTTTGTGCAATTCAAGAGATTCTTTAACATAATGTACTTCTTTATACAAGTCACCATAAATAGTTTGAAACTACACAAACTTTATTTGTATTCACAGCACAAACTCATAGGTTTTCAATTAAGTGACAAAAGTTTTATTTACAGATTCCGCTATATTCGTTCTATTTAGGTCTAAGAAAAAATATTAGTTTAGTGCAAACGGTTACTTTTTGTGTCAAACTTTAGGTGATCAAATTTATCTATATAGTAGAAAACAATGTTAGTGACGTCATTAAACATACAAAATTAGTATAACACAATAAACAAATGATACTCTTTTTAGAAACCAGTTTTACATTAAAATTTCCTACATATTGAAGGTTAAAAATATTTTATATAATATCCTCCGTATTATTACGGCAATAACTATTGTAAAATGAGATTAGAGTGTATGTTTTTCGTATAGCAAACCCACAACGGGCTGTCTGCTCCGCCCAACGAGAATAATCGAGCCCCTAAATTTTGCGTCGTACAGAGACATATCTCTGTAATAGGTATTTCACACTTGTATATTTTTTATAATATATCTTTCTTCTTGACATAGAATATACATTGTGAAAATTAGTATTAAATTTAACAAATTAAATGTACGAAGTTTAGCCAGAAGACGTTTTATCCACATCTGCTTTGTTATTTCTGTCTAGTTTTTTTACTCAATTTCTGCAATTTCCGATCCACTTTTGCAACTATAATAATTTTCTTCAAGAACGAATGTCACTGGACATTCTCGTTCAGATATTGCCAATTTGTAGGTCAAATCCATGTTTGGTGCTGACATCTACTTTTGAAGCTCAGCATTATTGAGAACGAGTTAACTCGTCCGTTACACTGTGTTACCGATCGGCTTGGACGTTCTACGGCACTGAACAGGTTAAGATAAGACATTTAAAGTGTACCACACGAGCACCAAAAAGTTCATTGTGGACTGAGAGATAACTTTTACTTGTATAGACTTTCATAGATACTGTCGTGCTTTTACCAAGGACAGAGCTGTGTGTACAATTTGCTTCTCTAAACATTTGTTAAATTATACACCTGCCCAATTGTTAATTTATTCAGAACAAATTATCATAACTTACCTATTAAAAAAATAGTTCCAACCGAGCAAATTGCTCCAAACCACCCAAAGTACGGTATAATTTGCTGAAACATTATAGGCCAGAAATATACAGAAGTGCCCTAGGTGAAGAAATACAATAATTAAGTTGTTGGGAAGTTAACAGATATATTGGTAAACTGAAGTATTGGATAAAATAGAATACATGGCTACTCTGCAACTAGATGGTTAACAAACAGGTACATTGCTCTAACAACAGATCATTCTAATGTAACTACAGACCATTGAAAAACACGCGCGGCCACTAGGTAGTAAGGTGGAGAAAAGATATGAACGTAAGCTAACATAATAAGAAAACTCAGCAGTTGTAGGAGTAGCAAATTAAACTAGCATTTAATAAGAGTATAAAGAATGCCGATGTGACAATCATGGTTTTAGATGTTTTGTACACATGATGTTTTACAATACTTAACGTTGAATAAGTAAGTCTGTTTCTTTATAAAGTTTGCGCACTGTTACATGACGGATACCTGTCCCTAATTTAGTAGTTTGAGACATAAGTGGGGAACGCTAGTCATCCCCACCCACCGGCAACTTTTGGGCTACGCTTTTATTAACAAATGGTGGATTGATCGTACATTATAACATCCCGACAACTAAAATGGCGAGCATTGTTGGTGCGACAGGAAATCGAAGTCTTGACCCAAATATTATGAAGTGAGAGCCCTAACTACCAGGCCATGTTGAATAATGTTCCTCAGTATACTGTGTATCTAATGTTTCATTTTAATATTCTTAATATATTTATGGATATTAAACAATTTATGCTACTTTCCAAAAGACATTATCGTGTTAGTTACTATAAAGGACACTGTAGGCCTTACCAAAAGATACAGATAAAACTAGTAGGTAGTTATTGAATAAAAAGTACACAGTATTGTATTAATTACATACCGCTACGAAGTACATCATTGCATAAATTATAGAAGTGTTTCTATTCCCAAACACTTCAGCAATAGTGGCTGGAACGTTTACAACCTCAATTGCAAAGGTAGCATGTAGTCCACAGATCCAAATTATGAACATCACTTTTCCACCGTAAGGGGCCGCTACTAACGTAAACAGCAATATTGTCTTCAGTCCCATTAAGATCAGGATTGTTGGCTAAACATAAAACATCATGAAACAACTTAACTAAAACGTCAACAGATTGAACTTGAGATTAATTATTTGGAAACAATAAAACAAGCAGACAGTTTGATATGGCAATATGTATGTGACCAGAATTGGATATTTTGTTAAAATGGGAATCTTGTTATAATCTAAGAAACATCACTCATTAGTTAAACGCGAGACACTTGGTTAAGATAACTCGTTGTGGTCTGAGCACAAAAAGCTCAATATGTAACATTATATTTCACAATAATACTCATTATTTACAATAATGAACAGCACAGCTAGAATTTTGTTGATGATTTTTGAGCTCGTGAAATCGATAAATGATAAAATGTACACAGTTTATCCTTTTTGCCCACAGCTTCAGAAGGCGTACTTTTTATAAACTAAGCGACAGTGTTCACGAAAACATTTTCTATAAGGTGAATGAGCTAACAACTGTCAAAAGTCCTTAACTTGTAAGTTTGGATACTGATTTCAATTTAAAAAGTTTGGCCTAAACGTCAATAAATGACTCACTCTGTATTCTTAAACTAATATATTTATACCAGCAAATAGTGCTGGAAGACAGTAAAGTTAAAATTTATAATGCTCTCATCATTCGAATTGGAAGTTTGATAAAGAAAAACTCTTCCAATCATATCAAAACAAGAAATATACCTCAATATACATGATTTCTATGGGCACATGGAATGTCCAATTTACCAGCAAAACTATTGATTACAACAACTTACTTAATGGTGTTATTACAGCGTGAATATTTATGATGAATAGAGCAGAATGAAATGGAGATCCTTTGGAGAGAAACATTACACTCGTAGGATGTTTTTAAAACGCTATATATCAACAACCTTCTCGTCATAGTTGTATACTTCCAATTAATCTTTAGAGTCTTGAACAAATAATCTCTCTATTGACATCGGAATATAAGCTGAAAGTTAATTGAATCGGTAATTCGCATCAGTTTGTAAAGATTTATATATTAGGCACAGACAATTTAAAATGTTATACAATCACTAGAAATTGTTAGCAGCCTCCAATTTTCGAATGTTATAAATGAAGATTCGCGTAACAGTTGATACTTCTTTATTAAAAGGAGAAGCTGAAATCTCTTGCTATAGGCGGTTAAGAAGATCTTTCTTTACAATAACTCATTTTAAAGAGCTCAAAATACTGAGTAGGCTTAGCTCGATAGCTATATATTCCATTTTGACTTTCAAGACTTTACAATCTATCAGATATGAAGTTTTGACACATATGTTTCGTGGCTTTAATTTATTACCATATCTGAATTTAAGCTTGCCATCTAAAGCTTTTTTTGAATCAAGAATGATAACAAACAGTCAACAAGAGACAGTTCTGGTAAGTAATATCAAGTGGTTAATGGAGTTGTGCAAATTGTAGGACGTGAAATTGAAACAAATCAAATCATTATAAAACAAATATTAATAATAACATAATAAAAATATGATTATTTACATTAAAATTCTCTTAGGGTTTGTTTTTGTTTCTTCCATATTAAGTTGAAAAAGGAATAAACTTTGAAGATATTTTAATACATTTCTCAATTACTATTTTTTATTATATTGATTCATTCTCTTTTTGTATCTGAAATTGAACATATAGAGTTTTAATACACACCTGATATATAGTTTGTCAAGCTGAAAGAATGAATTGAGATCGAAAGGTAATCAAACTTAAGAATTCACAAAAACGAAACTAACTCGTTCAAAATATAATTGAACTTAAGATTCCATGTAAATGTGAAATTTTTAGGAATGACACCTAAATACAGTAGAATATTCAATTTTAGAGTTTTGGAGCTTTTGTATCATAATGTAAATGATTTTCTCTTAATGACTGAAATACATATTCTAAGTAAGAAAAGTCAAAAAGTATCTTTCCTAGCATCACATTTAAATAATAATAGAATCTAAAAATGTTTCATGTCTTTTCCTTTTTAAGTTGAGAAAAAATGCTTAATAAGATATGTTTTGTTTTTCGAACGTTGCTTTGAATCGTTTGGAAAAGTAAAGTGTTTTCAAAATCATAAATATTTTAAGTTATTCTACTAAAACATCTAATTTTAATAATTTTCTTCAAACGAAAGTGTTAAAATATTACTGATATTAGTTTTCAAATTTAAATTTAAAGTCAGATAAAAATAACGAATACTTTGTTTTTGGATCATTTGTTTTCAAATGAAAGTGTTATTATTGAAACAACTATTAATGTTAATTTTCAACCATGCATAACAAATTAATTTTGTCGATTCGTTTCTTTACCTTGAATGATATACAGTCCTGCATTAGTCCTATAAGCACCCTAAAAACAGCGTGAACAACAGCAGATGCAGATCGAGTTGTGGCTAGATATATATCATCATATATAAATGTTTGTCCATATACCTAAATATAAAGTAATACAATTTGATATTATAATACCTTTATAATCATATATTACATTATATTAATAAAGCAATAATATATTGCAATACCTTTGCCATAACTTTGATCGGCTGTGAGTTTGGAAAATACTTCCTGAGCTTTACCCTTGAGAACACTCTGAAGTAATACAGTTCAATATTCGGTAGGCCATTTTAGCCTAAGGGCCAATTTTTCAAATTGCTGAAAATATTTATCTACAGCTTTTTCATTGAATGGAGGTACAAAACGAATTTGTTTGGAAGCATCAAAATTATCCAACCGCATTTGGACAACCTTTTCTTCTGTCTGTGCCTTTCTCATACTGATTTCTTTATCAGCTTTAATGCGTTCCATTTGTATTTCGGAATCAAGGCGTTTGTTTTTTGTTCTGCCTCAAGACGTTTGCTTTCAATTTCTAAACGAAATTTCATTTCCATTTCCATTTTTTTTAATTCGAAATCTGGGTCAAAATGAGCGACAGGCAATTGTTGTGCAACTTTTTGAGGTAATACTTTTTGGCTGACCAATTGTTCAACAATAATTTGTTTAATATCTGCTTTCTTCATTGATTGCTTCACTTCTAAATTAAAATGTTTACCAACATCAAGCAATTTAGATTTTTTTAACTCACTTATTAATTCAAAAGAGGAATTCTGATTAAATTCGTTTATAAAATCTTCAAGTTGGAATGCCATTTTGAATATACAAGCTGTATATCTGTATAGAATATAAATCTCATTTTATAATAAAATTAAATTGTTTGTTAGATATCCCGGACGAGCCCTCAATTTTCTGTTACGTATTTTTTATGTTTTATGTTTTTCGTAGACCAAACGCAACATAAAAAGAGATAACAGCTTGTATAATTTATTACACTAAACTATTAACAAATATAAGAGATGTAACATAAATTATATAATAACAATGACAGATATTAAGTTACAACATTCGAAATTAATTACAAAACAAAATAATACTAGTTTCAAACTTCAAAATTAATCACAATACAAAATGGTACTGGATTGTATCTAATATAATGATCTAAAATGAAAGTCTCAAATTCCAGTCTAGGGTGTGAATTTGGTAGAGAGTGACGAAATAAAATCACAGCTTCCGTAGATCTAACTTCAGTCACAAATCCAAGTTGAATAATCGCAGCAAACACTTAATCTTTCTCAAATAACTGACTCTCTTCTTTTGAAATAAAACTAATGTCTGAGTCTCCTTTTTTTCTTTTTTCGAATAAAAACTGATGTCTGAATCTCTGTTGTCTCTCGCATCTTCGTCTGTTTATATATTGTAGGCCTAGACCCCTCGAATAACCGCGAACTTTCTACAGATCTCCAGAGCAATCCGCGCATGTCCGTTCTTGCACGAGACTACACGTCTAGACACGAAGTCGCCAGTACTTCATTTACAAACATATGATTGGTCTACTTAATTCAAGAAAATTCTAAATGTTACCCTAAATGAATAACAACAGATTAGTTTAAACTTCGAAACAATAATATAAATATGGAAACATAGATAATAGAAATGAAAAGCCAAACACAACACGACATGCCGTCGTTTACAAAATATTTACACATTTACATAACACTTGGTGCAGGTAAACTGTCTAAAGCAAAGCTCAAATTTGATCTTCACTCTAAAAAAGTCTTGCCAAGCGTTTGGTGAAACATTGTTGGTGTGATCCATGTTGAGTTGCTTCCACTCAATGTAATGTTTATATCAGACTTCTGTTGCCAAGAGTTATATTGTTTGAATGTTGCACTCACAGAAAAGAGGCCTACTTTGATCAATCAAAAAGGTTTTGCGTTACATCAATCAAAAAGGTGTTGCGTTACATCACGATAGTGCACGGTCCCATGCAGCAAGGATCACATCTGCAAAGATTAAAGAACTAGACTGGGAAATCTTTCGTATCCTACTTATTATGTAGAGCTTTTTCCCATTCTGATTATTTGATTGTCATATATTCCGAAGTTTGCAGAATTATCTTGATGGAAAAGAGCTGGAAACACATGAAGATGTCAAAATTACCCTGTCTACATTCTTTTCCTCCAAACCCCAATATTTTTTTTGCAGTGGCATCCAAAAGCTTTTGAATCGTTGGCAGGAAGTATTAAATAATAATAAAACATACATCATTGATTGAATAACATTACAAGCGTTTTAAATCATTTCTCTTTTTCTGAACTTAAAATTGGACATTACTTAAGGGATGACGTAATATCATATAAAAATTAATATAAAGTAGGACATGTCTCTTCTTTTGAGAAAAGATATTGTATAAAGTTGTAACGCACTAATCTTTCCTCTCACAATTTCTTTTTCAGGAATGAATTTTAAAGCTTGTCATGAAATCAGTGGTATCATGAGGAGCAGATTTAAAATATATCATAACAGTCTTGGATGATTATTTCAGTATTTCACCGTGATAATGTAAATATTTTTCGATTAATAACTGTGTATGTAATGTCATTGTATAATTATTCTCACTGTGATTTAATAAATTTGTGAATAATTATTACAATAAACTGTCTTTCTCTTGTTTGTTAATTTCACGATCGATGATTTCTACCTTAACAAAAATCGAGGGTTCCTCTGCGATCTGAAAATAATATAATTATTAGAGATTTATTAATAAATTGTAAATTAAAAAGACCTGAATATTGAATTTAGTTATTGAAGTGAAATCAGTAACCAGCCAATTTGGTATTAGACATATATAAATCTTGTTAAAACCCCATCCTGGAGGAATTTATGATTTTAAGATAATCTAATTTACTGGAATTATATAAGCACTATCAGTTACGTGTTAAGATTTGGATGAGAAAATAGGAAATTAAAAGTTTAGTGATCATATGATTCAGTTGAATTAAATAAATTGATACCAGATTTTTAGCTGAGGTTAAAGGAGCAAGAATTTCAAATAAAAAACAAAAAATTAGAACTGAAACAGAAAGAATTAGAAACGTAGATTAAGTTCACAAAAGTGGCCAATAAGTCATAGTCCAACAGAGCAGCTTCATTTACAAGTAGAGACTTTGAAGAAACCAAAAATGTGAGACTAGTGCCATATTTTCAATAAAAAGATGTTGATAAACACATATTACATGTTAAAAACGTTTCTACTAATCTAAAATGGCCAAAACATGTCTAGACTGTGCTTTTGTAAAGCGTTCTGATTGGTAAAGAGAGAGAGAGGAAATATTTTCAGCACTTTTTCTCGAATAAAATAGTGAATTTTTTACATTGTTAAATCGGCAGTTTTGAAGGTGTTTGAGTCACTGCCAAAAGCATATCGGACAAAATTACGATATTTATAAAATTCAGAATACATAAAGACCAAACACATCTAGGATTTGCTAGAGAGAAGAAAAAAAGTTTAACAGATGACTATTATGGAAAACAATACACACAAATTTTTGTCAGAGAAAGCAGCTCATTGTAATAGAGGAATTTCGACATTACATCCACATGAAAATAAGAACACACTTGGATGAACACAAGTTAAAAAACTTAAGCCATGTACGAAATATGTACAAACTCAGTTCAGAAAAAGGCCCTCAAAATTATTAATTGTGTACCTAAGTAAGATATGATCAAGCGACCAGTTTTCCTATCAGATGTCCTATTCCAAACCCAATCTGGACTTAAAGAATGTCAATAAGATTTTCAGTTTTAGTCTCTGGGGTCAAGCAAGTTAGCTCCAACAAAAAAAATGTATCTGTGTGTACTTATTGTGAAAAAAGAGCACACAATACGGAGTGTTAGGTTTTTTACGGAAATATCTGAAAGAAAGTGTACCTTACCAATAAACCACTGAGTAGTAAAAGTACATATAAACTGAAACTATTAGAACCTCAAATCATGGAGGAATATAAGCATTTTATCTCAGAAGATTTTGCGTCACTGGTAAGTGACGTTGACAAACTACAACCCTTTAAAATTTTAACAAAGTCTTCCAGTCTTTGTTATAGAAGGGCATTATAATGCTGTCTAAGAGGTCTTCAGTTGGAAATAGCGTGTTTATTTAGAGTGTAGGTTTTGTGAATGTTTTCCTTTATATTTTGAATATGAAGTCAGTCATTGTTTCTGGAACAGTAGTGGTTTGTACGTTATCTAGATGGCGCTTAATTATTACCTGGAAACGACCTATTTGGCGAGAAAGTCTTCGCAAACCCAACTGTGTTTTTGGAGTCCTATGTGAAGACGAGAAACTTCAGAATATTTGTCTTGCATGTGCAGTTACCAGAGTTATGAGTAAAAAATTATCAGGTGAAAAGATTCTTGATTTTGTCATATCTGTTTACCAGAGAACTGACAAAAATAAAGATGTGGAAAATAATTTCTTCAGCAGGCTCAATGAGAATGAGCAGATTTCGTTTAATGGTTAAGGAGGTTTGAAAAGAAACAAAGGAGAATCTCATATGGATTACAAAACGGAAAAACTTAGCCAGATTAAACTTATTCCTGAGCAGGAAAAGTATCTTGGAGTGAGTGAATTTCATCAGAGTTCACTGTCGTCCAGGATAGCAGAAGAAGTTGCCATATGTTATTACCTTAATAATTGAGTATTCAGGCGAAACTGGAGACCACCTGATATGCTAAGTGGAAATAAATGGAAGATTACTCATAAGATAGTTGTTCCAAAATTAGTGTTTAGCACGTGTATGGAAGAATGTGGCAAAATGTTTGTCATGTCATATGTGCCAATTTCGGAAGAATTAAATAAAATATACCCAACGCCCCACTCTAGCCTATACCAGCATTTTATGAACCATTCAGCAGTGTTATTATGGATTGTGTATGTCCATTTTGAAAAACTAAGTTAGAAAATCAGTACCTACTAATAATAATGTATGCATCCAGTCGATTTCCTGAAGCAATTTCCATAAAACATATTCACACCACCATTATTATTAAACACCAAGAAATTTCTTTCAAGTTTTGGGTTTGCCATAGGCAATTCAGTTTGAGCTAGTGTCAAATTTCATGCTAGAATTATTTCAGCAAGTTAAGGATTAAGAAATAAAAATATAGTACTTTTTATCTAAAACCCTAAGTAATTCTGGAATGTTTCTACCAAACACTGAAAGATATCAGTCAGACATATTGTTTGAAATTTCAGAATGATTGGGATGGAGAGTTTCATTTACTGTCCCAAATGCTGTTACAATTGCTTGGTTTTTAGTCCTTTTGAGCTGAAATTTTGTCATTCAGTACGAGGACCACTGAAACAGTTCAACGAAAAATGGCTTTGTTAAGATACTAACGTGAATGTGATTGATTATGTATCATATTATAGACAACAGCTTACAAAGGCAATCGATACAGTAAAACTAAATCACAAGAAAATCCAAAGCAGAATGAGGCATGTGCATGCGAAGAAAGAGGTTTTTAAACCATGTGTTAAGGTTTTTGCCTTGTTGCCTCTTTCTAGTCATGCCTTAGAAGCTCAATATTGTGACCCTTATGAAATTGAGTCACAGAACAGTGATTTGGTTTATATTGTCACTATATTTCAAGTGGTGAAAAAATTGATTATGTCATACTAATATGTTATAAGAGTACATTGATAAAGATGATTCTCAATCTGTTAAGTCACTTATCAGCTCAGTCACTATCCACAAAATTGACCAAGTTTAAAAATATGGCAATTATTAAAATCTTGAGTCACAGGGGAATCATTACATAGAAAAGAATGTTCAACCAAAAATTTCAGTTATATGTTTATATTTATATTCCTAACAGTATTACTCGAGAAGAACTCAAAAATAATCAAACGAGTGAATTAAAAGACTCCACATTTGTTTACTGATGTGCTAAATAGAACTGAGATGTTATGTTATTGTATTACGAGAATTTCTATCCAATTGTTTCATTATCAGCACAATATTTGAACAGCTTGCTTTTGACACATATTTATGTGAAGTAATCAATAGAATCATGCTTCTGAAAGTACCAAAACATTCTAATTAATTCACAAGTTCTTAAGGCACCAGAGATTTAAAAATCAGTTTTAATTTCCTATAGATGTTGGTGGTGTTCGTATTGGTGTTGGTTTCTTACAAGAACATAACAATCATGTTTAACACTCAGTTACTCAGTTGTCAAAAAAATGTAACAGAAACTAAAAGAATAATTATTTTATTGAAAACAATGTCTTGCTTACTTCTGACGCTACAACATTTTGATGTCTATTTCAGCATCACCAGTTGCCTTGTTTTTGATTTCACTAACCACAATCCTTTGACATTCACACATAAAATATAAAAAAAGATTCAAGGTATGTTAAGATGGAGTCTGACTTTACAAGACTATAATGGAGGTATGTTATGATGGAGTCTGACTTTACAAGACTGTAATCGAGGTATATTAAGATGGAGTCTGACTTTACAAGACTATGATGGAGGAATGTTAAGATGAAGTTTGACTTTACAAGACTATAATTTAGAATTAAACTTAAAAGGAACAAGAACAGTGTTATTTTTTACACATTGAAATGTAACAACCACAAGATTTTTGCGTTTAAATTTCCTAATTCTATCAACAAGTTTTCATTGTATTTTTGTGATAGTATCGGTATTGTTTCTTAGTTTTGTAAACACTGTGAGATGAAGAACTATGTACATTTTGTCATTGCGAAAGCATTCTTATTATGGTTTAATAACTTTGTGAATAATTATTATTATGTATTGGCTCTGCCTTGTTGGTTGTTTCCAATTGTGACATTTTACAACAAGAGAGGTTATTTTCAGATATAAGGCCAATAAAATGCAACAACGTTAGGATCTTATGAAAACCATGACCGATACTAACATTGGGTGTAACGTAGAATTCACTTGCAAATGAAGATCCGCCACCACTACTCACCTGATTATTACTATTGACTACTTAAAGAACTTACAGAAACTACAGCTCACCAAATATCGAGGTCATGATCAGTTGTGAAATATTTTGTAAAATCTTAGATTTTAAAACAAAAATTGAAGCAAGAAAACAAAGAAAATGAACTTAGTGTTTCTTATACCTTTGGTTTCGATGTGTTCTCATCTGTCATCATAGACGTGTCTTCTTGAAAGATTAATATACGTGTCTTTTCTCTATTATTCGATTCTTTTTGTATTGATACTGGAAATGTTTCAATGTGTTTCTCCTTGAATGATATGTATACAACGTATAATTATGTCAGTCAGTTTAATTTTCTCTAAATGTTTTCATTTTTTCTTATTGGATTTAATGACACCTTCTTTTAGTGTGTGTCGAATTGGAGAATAAGTTGATCTTTCACCCTCTTAGGAACAAGACTTAATGGTTTCTCATCAAGGTAATTAAATAGTATTGTTCGAAGGATTACATTTATTAGCTCAGTCATACCTTCAACCAAATGAATGTGAAAGAAAATGCCTGGAGCATTTGAGCCACTATTAGGAAAATGTTTCACAGGCTTTCTTCATCGCACAGACTTGTGATTGCGAGACATCAGTTTTTAATTTCGAATAATAAATTTATTTTTATGCAAAATGATCTCATATTTCTTTTTGCTTTGTTTTGGGCATATTTTCTAGTCTAATGTAAATGCCATTAACTTTGAAAAGATAAAATAAATAATTGTTTAGAATTTTAATGACGTAAAATGTTTTACACTTCAAAATACTTTTGTTGCAGTTTGCAAAAGTAGTTATTTTGTTTTGTGTACTTTTCAGTCTTCTTTTTAGGCACGAGTGTTAATGATCTTTTAAAAATGGATCCGAAAGAAGTCTCATAAAATTGCTTTGTTAAACAGTTCCACATATGAGGATTGAATGAAGTGAATTAGCCATTTATTTCAAGAATTTTAAGACTAGGGCAGTGGTTTGTTTTTGTTTGCAAAACTAAGTATTACCTAATTCTAGTTGCTCTCAAATGTGTCGTGACTCTTCCAAACGTGTCAGTTATGTTCACACTCCAAAGAAGTTAATCTGTACATGTAAAACCTTCCATAGGAAGTTTACACATACTGTAAATAGGAATACACATAGAGAGAAATATTCCAATGGATCGACACTGTAAAACAAAATGTTGAAAAACAAAAAAAACAGTTAGATTTTAGTTATATATTGCCATGTAAGTTAACACAAGAAATTCAGAGCAAATTGTTTTTACCTCATCTACATGTAATGGAGGGTCCTTGTATAAAAGCAGCCCAGCAAATAAAACACCACTTTCTACACCTCCTATTATCAGGAATAGAGAAGGAACACGATCCAAAATTTCTAGTTCAGAAAAATACCTAAAAAAAAACACAAGCGTTAAGCGACCGGTTTGGTTAACTTAGTACTTTATACTTGTCAACAATACACAACTTTCTAAGAATTATAGTATAATAGATTTCTTGTTATTTCAATTACGTTTTTTGCTCTTCATTATGTTTAATTCACTTTTATGTATTAATGAATCACAGATTAATATTATAAGAAGAGTTTGCAATGCTGTTAAGAAATAATATTAATCAAAATTTGCCTCTCGAGATATATTTATATTTGGAAGGAAGGGTAAACAAACAAATTACACAAATTTTCATATTCCTTGATATTATAACGTATTTTTGAACTGTTTGATATATAGACAAAAGAACAAATGGTAACATACAGGATTTATCAATGTGTTCTCAGTTGGTCGTAAAAAGGTGTAAATAGTCAGATTTGTTAATGTACAAAATGTAGTTATTTCACTTTACGTATTTTATGCTTTATTAATACGCCAATGACTAGCTTATTATATTTATTGTTACGTTTACTAACGCATGCCAATTTGACTTCACTGATATACCTTCAGCTCGCCTCATAAATGTATCAGTGGTTGGCTTTAGTATTACAGCAATGAATTGCTTTATAAAAGTAATCCATGGTCAGTTTTATTGATGAGGTCACAACGTATCTAGCATTAATAATTTCCCCATGCTTAGTTGATTAATACATCTATTGCTGTACGTACCGTGATATGCTTAATTAATATAGTTATAATTGTTTTAGTTTTGTATCCATACCTAAGATTATTAAATTGTTAATTTTGGGCTTTAATCATAAACCCGTGATGGTATTATAGTTGGGTTATTAGTGTATGGATAGTCGGATCTATTGATGTGTTCATGATTGGATTTGGTGATTTATTTATGATTTACTTTATTAATGTATATATTGTTACCTTTACTGACGTACCAACGGCTGTATCATGGACAAGTTTATTAAAGAATCTATGACTGGCTTTATTAACGTATGTACAGATGTCTTGTTGTATTCGATATTTAATCGCGGTTTACTTTATTAATGTATCTGTGGTTACTTTATGAATATATCCATTGTTATATCCGTGATTACTTTATTTATATATCTGTGCTTTTCTTTATTAATATGTACATTATTGGTTTTACTGATGCATTGATGTATACATTTGTTGATGTATTACTGGTTGTATAACTGTTGGTTTTATTCATGTATTTTTTAATGGATTTATTGTCGTTTGTATGGTCGTAATATTGTTTGCTTCGCTGTTGCATTTTGGTTAATATATCCATGGTAGACTGCAATATCCCAGTTTATAGAACGCAAATTTTCAGTCTGTTGATAATCTAAAGAAAATAATCAAGGATAACAAAAACTGGGATTTAATACTGTAAACATTTGCCCAGAATTATATTGATTCATCCTATAGTTTCAACTGTAAGTAATAATAACTATGCTTTTTTAACGTTGATTTTGACGGTAAATGTTAGAAGTTTTTAATGTTATCTGTTAAATTGTGCAGGAGGAAAAAATATTCCGTTTTGTTGTTGTAATATTGTTAGTTTATTCTTAGATGGTAGTTGGATATATTGTGTGATTTGTATTTCAATGTTGAATGAAATAGGGTTTATATCGTACTTCTAAATACCCACAAAACTATAAATATAGAGGGTTGGTTCCTTGTATTAAAGCTATTTTGAAAATGAAAACCATCACATTGCGTGACAACCATTCATAGCCAACAAAGTCTTGTTGTACCAACATGTATCAGAAATTTATTTTTTTACATTTTTTTAGCATTACGTTTGTAACTTCACTATAAAATCATGGAAGTATGTTGTAATTTCCATGCACAATGAAGAAAACATTCGAAATTATTAGGAACTACATTGATCTGACTGTTTATGTGAGCACACAGTGTGTGGAAAAGGGGTAATGTGTCTAACTGATCCGAAGGTTCTGAGTTAGAGTCCCTTCTCCTTAACTCGAACTCTGCGTTTTCAAACCAGGTGAACGTTGAAAAAGTGCTGTGAAGTTCTACTATTTCATAAGTTTTGCTCAAGAGAAAGCTGTTGGTGACAAACACTAGTGTTTTACCTCTTGATAAAAATAGGGAAGAGTTAGTTCAATAGTATTTGTGTAGTTTATTGCGAAAGCTCATGACAAACAAAAATGTTTCCAGGTAACTGTTGCAGGAACACTCGGAACAGAAGTAAATTATAAGGTTAAAGAAAAACTAACACATCTTAATATCAATAATTCGTTTCTTCCCTTTAAGTGACCCACCGCTAGAACAGCGGTGAGTCCACGGATTTACAACGCTACAATTAAGGGGTTCGATTCCCCTCGGTAGGCTCAGTAGATAGCCTGATGTGACTTTGCTATCAGAAAATATAAAAACATTCACTTGAAGTCACATATAGTCTTTAAATATTAAAATTAGATATTATCACTTTTCTCTTGTAATTAATGATGCAAAGTTTGGAATTATAAAACTTTATACAAATGAAACTCATTAAATGTTTCAAGTTAATCAAAAAGTACTTGAAAATTATTACATTAGCTTAAAACACCGTTCATACCATGATAATATTAATAATTAAGTAACAAACGTACCCATCAGCATCAGGTTGAAGGTTGTTAGGGTTCATATATAATGTGTGCAAGTTATTCATTAAAACTGGAGTGAAAGCCATTCCTGAAGACACTATTCCTGCCACGAGACCTTTATTGTTGGGGAACCACTGAAATTGAGAACCGTTTGATTGTTACCTCTTAAATATTATTTTGCTAAATTTAAACTTGGAAACCATCACTACATAAATCTAGCAAAAACAACCATTACTAAGAAATCATTTTAGATTACTTTAAAAACTAGAAGTTTTCAAAGAAAATGTCTTTGATTTTCCTCAATCTTTCTTTGCGTCATTCCGAATTAAATTAAAAAGAGACTCTATAACAACAAAACGAAAAATACACCTGTATTTTAGAACAAAGTTGGTGAAAATCTTTCGTCAAACTGAATATTCGAATAATATCTTACTGATCGAAAAATCTCTGTGTTTTTCACTTATAATTATTTCCTTTACGGAGTTTACTTAGTGTTTCTTCTGAGAAAACCAACTTTATCATATGTTTTTCTTCTGTATGACTGAGTCCGTTATAATAAAACAATTTTTGACTTTATTACGTTGTTGCAGTCCATTTCATCAAGCCCAGTCATGTTCTCCCTGATGATAGTAAATGTGAGCAATAGTTCTGCACTGTGGATTTTCTGGACATCGGTAAACTTTGACGTGGACCTTCGGGTAATAAATTCTCACGTGTTGCTGCACACCACACTTCATTTACAAAGGTAAATTTTTACAGGTCTCTTTCTGGATTATCTTAATGCTGCAAGTTAATTTATAATTATTTGCTGAAAAATGGCATTCAGTGTGAAAGATATTCTTATCTTGGAAATTATAAATCATTGTTATTAACACATATTTAAGATTTGTATGCAAGAATATTTTTGGTCGGAAGGAAATGTTAGATACCATTTCCAAAAGGGATCAAAAGGCGCTCTAATATACCCCGTTTCTCTGAGATACGATATTGGCAATAGTTTTCATGCGACATGCTCACTTGGAGATTCGAAATCGTATTATTAGAATCTACTAAACTATTTATGTGTTGCTCACAGAACTTCATGCACACAATATATACTGTGTTTTAAAAATACAAAAAGAAGCATTTTATGCATTATCATTCTAAAAATATGTTTTTAGACATTCAGATTTTATATCAGACAACTCTTCAAAAGTCATCTGTGGTTCTTTCATGGGATAAAATATCATTTCTTTGCTTTAAGCAAACTATGATAAATTTTATTTGCTGGAAATAGTAAATAATTTTAAAGTTTAAAACTGAGCTTTAAACTGTTAAAATATTATAAGTTTCAGCAATAAAATGAATGAACGTGATTGAACTACCTCATAAAATTATACTACTTTTACGTAACAAAAGCATAAAAATGTATGAGAAGAGATTCAACGAAATAAAGTAAATAACTCAAAAAGGAGTAGCTTTCACTTGCATTGTCCGAGAACAGCACTTGTGAACAGTGCAACACAAAAACATACAAATATGAACAGTGCAGCTGGGGAAATTTTAAAAATGAGATACTGTTTTGTGAAGCTTACTATTGTTATAGTAAAACGATTAATGCTATCTATCAAGTATTTACCATATATGTGACAGTTTTAAGAATAGTAAGGACAGCTGTTTTTTAAAATGTGATCAGTTATTGCCTACATGCAGCTATTAACAAATGCTGGGTTAGTGATCAAGCTCCAAACGAGTTATGAAGAGAGATCAGTTGACCGTATAATATATATATCATCACGTGTGAGTTAGAACAATGGCTGTGGCCAACATTTCACAGAATAATGAGTAGATAACCTCTGCTTTATAAATCACTCTCCACCTTCCTAGAAAATGAAGGAAGGAAAACCTTATGAACAATTGGATAGATTACTTGTAATAAATGTATGACTTATGACATGAAAGTAGCTATATCATTCATTACTGTAGAGAACAAGTGCACTATCTGAGAAGAATCACTACACAAAACAACCGCTACTGTGAATAATTACAGCATCAGAGAGTAGATATAACAAATTTAAGTCTT
Source organism: Carcinoscorpius rotundicauda (assembly GCA_011833715.1). NCBI lineage: Eukaryota > Metazoa > Arthropoda > Merostomata > Xiphosura > Limulidae > Carcinoscorpius > Carcinoscorpius rotundicauda. The sequence continues at coordinate 6,716,786 of CM022394.1, read as the reverse complement.
AAAAAATAATGAAAGGAGACGGCAATTTCTAAAGCAACATTTAATTTCACAATAGTATTATAATTGGTATTAAATATTCTCCATATTGATTGATTGGTCAACAGAGAATCACCATAAGTAACATTTTCACGTATAAGGATTCTTTATGTGTTAATGTTTTGGGTAAAATAATTTGGTTCATTATAATAATCTTCACTAAACATTATTTATATTCCTGGTATTTTAATTCATATACTCTCTTTATTTTTATTTATCTGTGGTACAGTTATTTTCAATAAAATCAAGACAATAAAATACAGTACCAGACTATATTACATACCTCCATTGATTCAGATAGCTGAAAGCCAAGACACAGGATTACTCCAACATTCGTAATCAACCCTCAAAAAATAACTGTAACTTGAATGCTATGTTGTATAGTCCAGTAGGTTGATGCAGTTCCAAAACTGATGATACATTAAGCATGTTGAAAGTAATTTATTTTCAAAGATTCATGGAAATAAAGAAATTATAATCAAATATGGGCCCTTCCAAACATTTAATGTATTGAATGCAACATTTGATTTAATCTTTTATTTACTAAATTAAGAACCCCCTGCTGGCACAGCGGGATATCTGCAGACATACAAGGCTCAAAACCGGGTTTTGTGCTTAATTCAAAACAGCAACAACAACTAAATCCAGAAACTTTACCAGTTTTGTTTACTATAAAGAGTCTAATGTTTAGTATTTAAATTAAGAGTTAGTTGTACAAATAAATATAGAATAATAATTAGATTGGTAGACATAATGTGGATTGCATCTAGCAAAGGAGTGCATGTACAACCATATTGTAAATGGTATTCATCACCAGAGTGAATATGGTATGAATGAGATATATTAGTGAAGTAAACACAGTGTGAATTGTTTTGTGGTTGAGTATAAAGCAACACATTTCGTTTCCTGTGCTGTGTGCCTCCATCATTATCGATAACCGGTTTTTAACAGTATCAGCCTTCAGATTTACAGCTGAACAACTAGAGGACAATTGTTTCGGATATTTCTTTGATTAATATAAATATTCTTTCACTTTTAGTTATTACAAGTAATTTCATGATTATTATATAACAATTTTCTTATTATTATTGACACATTATTTTGTTATTCAAGTTAGTATTCTTATTATTACAATATTATTATAACAAACGTTTTTTAATTAAAAAAATTAAAACTTTTTAATAATATAGTTATGATTATGATTATTATTGCTGTAGTTTTTATCAGGAAATAAAATTTAAGATTTTAATATTATTGTTCTCTGATTATCACATACATAATTTCTTGATTAGATCACAAAATTTTATGTTTATAAAGTGTACAAATTTCTTCTTCCTGTACATAATTATTTCGAATTGTAGCACTACAACAGTCTGATGATTATGAACGGTTTTCTTATTATTGCAGATTTGATTCTCATGATTTCATCTCAGCTTATGACGTTTCTAATTTTTACATACAGATAAAGTGTTTTGTACATTACAAAAAGTTTTCTATTATTTAACACAATATTGTGACTGTTGTATTACATTTTTCTAATTCACAAAAACAGGTATAGTTCTGATTATTACAGGTATGTTTTAGATATTATAAATTACAACTTTTCCATGACTACAAACAGTGATCTCATGTTATTGTTTGATAAAGAATTCTGATTATTACAGATACTGTTCTCGGCTTATATCAGTCACTTTTTATTATTATTGCAGATATTTGTCTACAAATTAGATACTATTTTATAATCAATATATTGCACTTTTCTGATTACTACAGATATCTTGCTGACAGTTAAATACAATGTTTTATGAATTAAATTGCAATATTTTATTGATTAAAAGTAGTTTTCTTATTTTAAAGACTTCTCTTTTTATCTGTTTATGGTTATGCACGAAGCTGCACCATGAGTTTTGAAATAATTTTTAGCGTTGTAAGTATTCATGTACGACTCAGTTACATCATACGGTACATCTGGGATTTATATCATAAGAAACTGTGTTTTGATACCACAGATAAGAAGATCACCATTGGGTAGCTTTGCAGGCAGCTCTCAACAATCAAATAAAACCTTCAACATTATCAGCAGGTGGTAATTTTAAAGACAGCTCTCTGAATATTTCGGATAAAGAATGTTATTTAACTATTTTTTGACATTACAATTATCTGATTCTTACGAATAGCTTTTTGAGTGATTGATTTATATTATATTTTGTATTCAAAATACACTTTCCTCAACAATACACTACCATTTTATATTTTTCATAGGAAATACAATTTTTTGATTATTATATAAAATGCTCTCACTTTCCTAATAATTTGTATGAGTATTACAACTATTAAAATACTTGATTATTTTATTGTTAGAGATAACAGTTTTTATTATTAGTACACAACACATTGGTGTTAATAACACACTTTCTGATTATAGCAGGTGCAATTTTCTTATCATTGTAAATATCTGTTGTTAGTCCATAATAATGTTCTTTTTGGTATAACCGCGAAAGTTTACAGATTGTACTACAAACACTCGTTTCTTTTATTCTAAAAAAGTAATTACATTATAAATATATCTAAATGTAAAACAAAATTATCAATGATCACTCCTACATTATAATAATGGTAAATATATATATTCGAACAGTCATCTTTACTGTATTTGATTCTAAAATTTAACGATTTTATATTCATAATTACACAGTATTTAAAATACATAAAGTCTGTCATACAAAATAGTTGTTTTTGTCAATTATAAACCTACACAACTGGCTATCTGTGCTAAATCAGCTACGTGGAATGAACCCCGAGTGTTATATTTATACAAATGTTTTGGAAGGCATAGAGTGCTTTTATTTCCATGTTTTTTGCTAGTATAGATAAAATGATTTTGTATTTGTTAAAAATAAATTTATAAACAGTATTTGCTATACTGACTTTGTATTGCTATTTCAAAAAAAAATATATTTATTTCGTTTTATTGTACACGGTGTAATTGTATGAAGGAAACAAACTCAAAGGGTACTGACTTTCAAATATCGTTAGCACAACTCATACTCAATGAATTTTTTACTGTCTTATATAAATGTGATTGAAGAAAGGTTTGAAAAGTGATTAACTACCTGACCATGCAGAGGAACAATTATACATCATCAGCTTGGTCCGATTCATAAAACTCGTAGCAACTGAGTCTGTATTTACGTTGATTTAATTGAAAAGGTAAAATACTTTAACCCACTAGTTCTTCATTCAAATACCCTCAAAATAAGACAATGCATCAAGAAGTTTTGCAAATAGGCTTAAAACAAAAAGTACTGTAAGAATCATATACATCTTTGTGTGGAAAAATCGTATTTATTTCGATTAGATGTTATTTTTATAAATGAAAAATGTCAGGAAATGAAGAACTTAACTAAATTAACTAAAATATCTTAAATCATAAAAATACAATTGGCTGTCTTGTTAAATATTGGTCATTTTGTGGAATAATTGGAATAAAAACTGCAACAAATACACAACACTCTTTATGAGAAAAGGTAACTAAGATCATATAAAGTTTAGATATTTATAAAAGCCAGTGTTTTAATTAGGATTTGAGATCATATCTCAAGATATCTCGTCAAAAGCGTTCTAAAAACATATAGTTTATGGATGTGTCCATTATCTCATAAAAATATAACAAATTAACACGTATTTTTGTCCATCCCCTGTAGGTAGCCTCGTCTTAACTGTACATGAAGTTATCATATACATCATATAACATTTATTGCATTAAACGTTACGTTACACAGTGTAAAGTGTTTATTGATTTGCGTTGTGTTTATACGCCATTCGCTTTTTTACAGGTGAGGGTATAAAATGATAAGTTTTACTTCAAATGAGGATAGAATACGTTTTATAAACTATTTAATACACTAGAGGATAGAGAAAAAAAATGTTTATTATTTGCTGTACGAGATGTTAGATACAGTTTTTAGTGCTCATTTGACTGGGGTTATTGTGAAGCTACTAAAGAATTGAATGCACCTTAAGTTAGGACACAACTCGTGGAGTATTCATGAAACTAAAAGTTATTGTACATCTTGTACAGTCTTCACTCCACTAGAAGTTAAACTACTGTTTATATAGTTTTCAGTGCACCGAATATTGGGGTTTAATTTGTAGAGTATTCTAACACCATGTGGTTGTTACGTATTTTTTAATGTTTTATGTTCTTCGTAGACTAAACTTAAAAGGGTTAAATCCAGTAGATTCTGAAATAACCTCACGAACTGCAAACAATAACAAGGGAACACCCTCAACTCAGTTCTTTGACTGTTTGTGGCAGTAATTTGGTGGAAACGATCAAAAATACCTTGTGACTCAGGATGGTATGCACTGGATGAAACTTGATGGAGGTTTAGATCATGCATGGCTTGTTGAAATAGCTTGTACATAAAATTTAAGCCTTGATCTGATTGCACAACTTTTGGAATCCCGAACATGATAAAGAATTTGACAAGAGTATTGACGATGTTGGGAGCAGTGATTTTTCTCAAAGGGATTGCCTCAGGTAAAGGTATAGAAGCACACATGATCGTCAAGAAGTAATAATTTCCTGCTTTGCTTTTTGGCATTTGGCCAACACAGTCGATAATGACCCTTGAGAACGGTTCTTCAAAGGCAGGAATAGGCTGCAGTGGTGCTTTTGGAATCCCCTAATTTGGTTTTCCAGTCATTTGGCAAGAATGGCATGTCTTACAAAAGTCAACAACATCTTGGTGCATCTTTGGCCAATAAACATGTCTTCGGATACGATCTACGGTATATCTTACACCGAAGTGTCCCGACAATACATGGTCATGAGCAAGATTAAGAATATCATTCCGATAACATTTTGGAATGACGATTTGGTGAATAACATTCCACTCTTAATCAGCAGCATCGTCAGGAGGTCTGTATTTTCTCATTAACACACCTGATTTCTGGTAGTAACAAATAGGGACAGTTCCAATTTCATTTTTATCAACAGCCAGTTGTAGAAGAGAACGAGTTTCAGGATCATTGTCCTGTTCTTCAACAAGTTTGTTTCGATGAAGAGAGTTGAAAAATGACTTAGAGTCATCAGTAGAATTTAAAGTTGAGTCAGAAATCTCATCGATGCGAGACATGAATGTGTCAGATAAAGAAAAATCCTCTTTGGATTCCTGAGAACGTGTCTGAGAACGAGTAACAGCTCAGGCGGGAAAAACATCAGGAAACTTTTCAACGAGTTGCTCTGTACTGGGGCTAATAACAGATGCTTCAACAACACGAACCTCTGGTACCACCTTACTACCAGCCAAATCATTCCCCAAAAGCATAGACACACCTTCAACAGGCAATGAGGCTTTAATACCCACAGTCACTGGGCCTGAGATTAAGTCCGAATGTAAATCTAATCTATGAAGAGTAATAGAAACGACGCCACCTTCTACACCAGAAATGAGCACTCTGGCCCCAACGGATTACTTTTCAGAAAATCAAACTCTGAAAAGCTCCAATATCCCGCAGAATTTTAATTGGTTGTAGACGTGAATCGCCAACAAAAGAAACAAAACCTTCAGTGATGAAAGGCTTAAATTTGTCCTCAACAACATTTTAAGGTGCATCAATAATATTGGGCTTAGAATCCACAGTGGACTGGACAGGGTCAAAATCATTGTGAACCAATGATGTATCCAACGAGGGCGAAATGAAACTATGGGGTGATGGCTTTTTTTTTTACCTTATAGCACTCAGAAATCAGATGGCCAGGTTTCTTACAATAAGCACAATTTTTGGATGAGAATGACACGTTTTGGGTAGATGACGAGCTTTGAGAATAAGATGGAGTCTTCGTTTGAGAATTAAAAGTTTGCTCTTCTTTGTCTCTGTCGACATTTGCATAATATTTGAATGAGTCATTGGGTTTCTTTGCTGTGTGATTTGTTTTGCTTTTGTATGAGAAATCTTTGTGAGTCAAAGCATTCTCGTCTGCCAAGACAGCAGCATCATGAATTTTGGAAGCTTTTTGTTCATCAATATAAGTTTTTAACTCTACGGGAATACATCTTTTAAACTCTTCAAGTAACATGAGTTCTCTGAGTTTTGTATAATCCTCTTTGATTTCTTTGGAAACACACCACCTGTCGAACAAACCATGGTAGGTACCTGGAAAATGAGAAGCTACTGAAATGAAACGTTAAATAGAATAAATAGGAAATAGAAGATGAAATGGGTGTGAATGACCAAGAAGATAGAAAGGAGATGTGGAAAGTATGTTTACCTTCACAAGTTCAGGAAAAAAGTAGTGGAATAGGTATAAGAGGTATCCATAGTATAGATAACAAAATGACAGTAATCATGGGCATGAAAATCAAGAACTATATCCGGAGTAAAACACAATACAAAAGAAAGAATCCAAGACAAATGTAAGAATGTGCAAATCCGTACTACGTTTGAATTTAGGCATGGAATTTATGAAAGGAGGTTGGAGAAGAATGGAGGAAAGTAGAAAGGATAAAAAAGAAACATTGGAGCACTAGAAAAAACAAAATACTGTAACAATTTTTTTTCAGTAAATAGCTAAAACAGAGTCTGAAAAACCATGGATGAACATCAAGGTAGAAAAGACAAGAAGGTGTTTCACAGCATAATGGCCAGAAGTAAAAGTATGGAAAGGGGAATAAATGCAAATGGCCTTGAGAGATATAAAGAGTGGAAGGGAAACAAGAAGAATACCACAATTGGAGAGTGTTTTCTGATAGAAAATGGGTTGAAGAAATCCCATAACTAAAAATGAGAGAAAAAGAGCTAAATATCCTTTGCTGCAAAAGAGATATATAAAAGTGTAAAAAGAAAAATGTATAACTGGGTAGCAGAAGGGGATCTGAATTACAATCTTAAAAAACCAAGGTTGAGCTCGCCAAAGAGCAACCAACCATTCGATCCAATAAGGATTATCACATATCAAGGCGAGTACTTAAGGAAGGTGACCTAGATTAGAACAGACATATGGAAGGAGGTAAGACAAAACCTGGTTGAAAACAATCGTAGCCATAACTAATGAAATAGAAACAGAAGACCTGTAAAAAGGAAACCCATAGTGAAGAATAGAGTGGTAATAACATCTATGAGGAATATGTCCAATCAAGAACATACCTCACGGAATACCATAGCGTGTGTATACTAATATAATGGAAGAGAACAAATTAACTAAGAGAAACAATTTATGACAAATTTCTGATGTTCCAGTAAATGTGAATGAGGCAAGAAGAGTAAAGGATAGCAAATGGTCTTCAAATGTGTAGCTTCTGGACAGTTGGTTTGAAACATGGCCATGGAATTCACAGAGTGGATCATGAATAAGTGGTACACCAGCATGGATGAGAATAAAAAAAAACAATATTGAACAGCGAAGGATTTGAGAACATTGAATAGAACTTAGCATTCGTCCTGTACCATAATTCTAGGAGCCATGTCTTTATCCAGACACTTGTTTCAATAAGAGAATACGGCATAAGTAAAGAGACATATCTGGCTTGATAATCAGTAAAAGAATGTTGGAAATGGTATTGGCATGAATTACTCATCATTATAATTTCATCAGGAGATGAAAGATTTACAAATGAGACAATGTACCCAAAACATCTGCAAGATTCACTGGAGAAGTGTACTTGTACCTAAAGAATGAGTGGTTTGACAGATGGCAATGTCCCGAAAAACAAAAAAAAACATCAAACCCCGAAAGGGTAGTGCAGGACCTGGTGACTTAACACACCATAGCTCTAAGATAAAGAAGAGAATGCTAAACATATCATAAACAAAGAACTCTCCAGAAGTATCAAATATTGAATAAGTATTAGAAAGAACTAGGATGTCATAATGAGTCCAACAAAATAGACTTCAGTAATAGAAGCGAATATGGGAATACAACATTTTCATTTGGTATTACAATATAATTAATTACACTAATTGGATTAATTTCTTTCATCCATTAAGATTTCTTTGAATAACCCAAAACTCATTAAAATACGAAATTATTCAGTACAAAACGTAACTTGTGTGTAATTTTGCTATTTTATTATGAAAATAATTTATTTGTGCATTTTCTGAATTTTTTATTAGTAAGCAACGTACCAGCTGTGTGTGCAGTAAAATAGCAACCTTACAACCCGAGTGCTTTCTAAAGGTCTATCTTATACGGTTTTTGCCCCCCAGTGGCTCTGCAGTATGTCTGCGGACTTACAAGCTAAAATCCGGGTTTCGATACCCGTGGTGGGCAGAGCACAGATAGCCCATTGTGTAGCTTTGTGCCTCATTCAAAACAACAACAACAAAATATACCGGTTTTTTATTCATTTCTATCAAGATTTCTTGAACATACGTGTTTTCCTAACTAGGATCGTATTTAATTCTAGTGATTGCTAGTGGTGTTGCTCAGTGATTTTGAGTGAAGATCTTGTCTCACCTAAATGGTACATAAAAACCATCACACCCAGAGACAAGTATTATTATCTGTAAATTTGTAAAACTATTGTATATGAACCATCATTTGTGATAACTATTAACAATAACGGTTGTTATAAATTGTATTGTTTTTTGTTTGTATATTAAAATATATTTGTGTTAAAAAGAAAATTAGGTGTATCAATCTTGTTGGTAAATACCATAAATTTGACACGTACTCCATTTAATTAACTTATAAATTCAAGTTTCTGGTTATTTCAAATACTAATACTTTAACATACATTGCATATTAAATCAGAAGGTCGTCCGAAATAAACTACAATACGTAACACTATCTATTTTTATGTTGTAAAGATCTAACCAGCTTACCTGTTGCTTCTCAAGGGTTGTAGTGGTTCACTCATGGTTTAATCAGAATAACGAGTATTATCAATTATACAACAAATTAAAGAACAAAAACAAGTATTTATTTATCATTGTTTATTCTAGTTGCAGTGTGATAAATACATTTATTTTTTCGTGATGACGAGAAACCCACTTGAATTAAAAAAATGTATTCTCAAGACAGCTCATATTGGTATTAAAGCTTTTATTAACATAAAATAGTGAACGACATTTCGATCTTCTTGGCCTGGCATGGCCAAGCGCAAAAGACGGGCGACTCGTAGTCCGAGGATCGCAGGTTAGAGCCCGCGTCGCCGTAAACATGCTCGCCCTCCCAGCCGTGGGGCGTATAATGTGACGGTCAATCTCACTATTCGTTGGTAAAAGAGTAGCGCAAGAGTTGGCAATGGGTGGTGATGACTAGCTGACTTCCCTCTAGTTTTACACGACTAAATTAGGGACGGCTAGCACAGATAGCCCTCGAGTAGCTTTGTGGGAAATTCCCAAACAAACAAATTCGATCTTCTTAGATCATCTTCAAATTAACATGTTTTTTAGAATATAATATTGTATTTTGCCAACAGTGGTATAAATAAACCATAAATATTTAAATAAAATATGTTGTAATTCCTGCAAATGTCGCTTGTTTTACAACTTTACAACAAAATATTAGAAAGAGGTGCTCCATAAAATAATAAATAATTTTAATATCCTTACCAGCCATCTTGAGAACACACGTTTATTTTTTATTTAATTTATTATGTACTAGTTCCAGTTATAATTTGATGCATTTAAGCCATGATAAAGAAATCTGCACTTTAATCAGTTGTTGTTTCGAATTAAGCACAAAGCTACACAACGGGCTATCTGTGTTCTGCCCACCACGGGTATCGAAACACGGATTTTAGCGTGCAAGTCCGCAGACATACCGCTGAGCCACTGGGTGGCACTTTAATTAGTACTTCCGCCATTATTCAAACTGGGGTAAATGACTTATGAAAAATGAATGATATCGGAAAAGGTTGTGAAGCACTGCTGTGGCATATGACCATTACCTTTTTTTATTTAAGGTGCGGTTTTTCTAAGAAACTTTATTGCCCAAAAGAGCAATCCTTATTCAATATGAAACATTGATCAGAGAAGTGGCAACATCTTCAATCAGTATTATTTGTCCTTAGGAAGGCTCATGGTACTACCTGGAGAAACGGCATTTTGCAAGACCTCCACTCATATGGGTTGTGTTGCCATTTGCCCTTTTTTATTTTTTAAATGAATTTGTAATTTTAAATTAGTGTGGGTTCGACACATTTCCATTCTTTCCTGCAGGAATATGGAATCCATGTAGGATGTGTTACGTTTTTTTTATGTTTTATGAACGCAACAGAAAGTCACAGATAACAGCTTGTATAATTTATTACAATAAACTAATATATATGTAACAGATATAACGTAAATTATATATTAACAATGACAGACATTCAGTTTTAACATTCAAAATCAATTACAACACAAAATGGTACTGGCCTGTATCTAATATAATGATCTAGAATGAAAGTCCAGAAACAATTCACAGTTCAATAATTTTATGACGTTCCTTTTACGATGAATGTCCCAAATTTGTTGTTTTCCAATTTGCCTCGGTTTCTCTTAAACAGTCCCGTACGTGTCGACCCTCAGCACAACCAGTAATTCAAATGAATCGCAAAGATTGATGAAACAAAATCACAGTTTCTGTAGATCTAGCTCTAGTCACAAAGTTAAGTTGAATAACCACACCGCGAACGTTGAAAACTTCTCGAACAAAGACACTATTTCTTGAATTAAATAAAAACTAATGACTGACTCTTCTTTCTTTTTTTCCTCGCGTCACCGTCCTTTTATACTAGTAAGCCTACTTTTTTCAAACATTCACCGGAACTTCGAAAGAGTAATCTGCGCATGTTATTTTTGCACGAGATTCTACGTCTAGACGATAGGCCGCCAAACATTTCTATTTATAGTCATATATTTGATCTACCTAATTCTAGAAAATTCTAAATGTTATTTTAAATGAAGAGGAACGAATTTTATTGTTTAAACTTTAAAACAGTAATATAAATATGGAAATATAAATAATAGAAATGAAACTTTAAACTCAACACGACATGTTGGTGTTTACGAAACATTTACATTACATATCAGATATGTCTTCAGTGCTAGACTTTTAAGTTTAAAGACCAAAGCCATCACGGAATAACTCACCATTACCATTGAAAATTGGCTCTGCAAGCGATTTTACTTTTCTTTCTCTGAACTGTCTGCATGGATTTTTTCCACCAAAAATAATTACACCTTGATTCAAAGTTTCATCCCGGTGATATTTCTTTTCCCATGTTTCTTGAGACAGCATTATAGGGGCTTTTTTATTGAGTGTAAGTTTAATTTCACTTCCCATATCAAGCAACTATGTATCAAGTGTATATGTCCATCAAACATCCCTCGTATTCTCGCTTCCAACTTTTGGAGAATAGATCGACGTTTGATGCTAAAGAGCTATCGTTCTGTCAGTTGTTTGAAACTGGTCTATGGGTCTGTGGTCTATGGTTCTGGCAGGATATAAGCCTTGAAGATGTTGGACACCGTTCACCATCTAGGGCTTTGGTTCTGCACAAGGGATTTCCAAAATTCTCTATTCGAGAGTTTGGTCTGCAATTGTTCCTGAAATAGGCTGTCCTCAGGTGACGTTGCTGTCACCACTGGTCGGCCCATTCTCCCATGGCTTATAACCATCCCAAATGTGAACGTTTTTTCAATCATCTGTGAAAGGTGGATACTCCTGATTAGAAGTACCGTCTTCTATTTGTCGAACATCTTTTAAACCATTATTTTATTCCAATTTATACGGATGAATCGAATTCAGATAACTCTGTGGGCTCTGTCATGGTTTGCTGTGGTTTAGTGGTTGCACACAGGAGCCCCTCTACGATAGTTCGTAAATATCAGTCAGTAGGCCTAAGTATACATGCAATTATCGTGGCAACAAGATTACTCTGTGACAGTATGTTTACAGGTTTCATGTTCAGGTAATGAAAAACTACCAATTTGTAAATTGAACAGTCCATATAAGTGGTTGCAAAAATCATCACCCCATCGGATGTAAAAAATCTACGTCCCCCATACTGGAATATAGAAATAAATATCTATTTGAAGTTGATTTATCATTGATTCGAGAGTTTAAGTTCTTTAGAGCTGTGTATATATTATGATGGTTCAAACCCAATAGTTTCTTTCCTATTTTTTTAGAGAATTTGATGCCGGTAATAAAATATATATTTAGAATATATAAAAACAACTTGCAGTTTCTTCTACAATTTTAATTATTCTTAAAACAACTTTTACTTAACCTGAATAAAATGATATGGCATTTCAAAACGAACAGTAATCAAAGGTGAGAAATAGAAATACAGTTATTGTGTAGAGTATATCTCAAGAAGAAAAATATAATTAAAAGCTTTCATTCCTTCTTAAGGTGCCTTCCACTAGTGGCTCAAATTAACTTATAACGCCAAAAACTAGGTTTTGATACCCATGGTGACTAAATAAGGATGTCCCAGCGTACAGCTTTACGCTTAACAACAAACTTTTCAGACGAAAAATTGTGAAGTGCAAAAAAAATTATTTTACTTCGTAAAGAAAAAAAGTTATGCTGCAATAATAAAACATGCTACAACTTTTTCAAGTTAAAAATTATAAAGAAGTAATTTTATTCTGCTTGTTGAGATGAAGAATGTTAATATAATGAAGCTTCTACACAACTTCTTAAGGCGAAAAATTGTAATGAAGTAAAGATTTATAACGTTTTAAAGGTGAAATCTTAATATCATAAAACAGTTTATGTTATCTGTTAGTCGCGGGTTCGAATCCCTGAAATACCAAATATGCTCACCCTTTCAGCCGTGAAGGCGTCGAAAAATTACCAACGAAAGGTGGGATTTATCGTTACTTAAAACTCCCTCACGGCTGAGAGGGCGAGCAAGTTTGGTGTGATAGGGATTAGACTTCGCGTTTCCTAGAATTGCGAGACAAGAGCCCTAATCATCTGGCCATGCTGGAACATGTGTGTGTTTAAACGTAAGCTCAACGCTACATAATGAGCTATCTGTGCTGTGTTAAACAAGGAAGGCCTTTGTGTAGCTTTGTAGTTAATAACAAACAACGACACCCACAGTCATGTTGCTGTGCCACAGGGGTGCAGGCCCTAATAATTTTGTCGTAATTTATAACATAGAATATAGATTTTTATAAAAAAAGTGAAAATTCTTATTTGATTTGACGCACTAAATGTACTAAGTTCAGCCAGTAGACATTTTATTTACATCTGCTTAATTATTTGCGACTAGTTTCGCGACTCATCTTCTACATCTCCGATACTCTTTTCCTAGACTATAACAATTTTCTTGGAGAATAAACGTTACTGAAAATCTACGCTGAGATTTTGTTCATTTTTTATCATATTAATTGGTGTTTTATGTATTTTAAAGACGAAAAATATGAAATATCGTAGTGTTCTCAATGTTACCTGTTGTTTGTTTCCTCCGAATTTTGCGAAAGCTACTCGAGGGCTGTATACACGAGCCGTCCCTAATCAAACAGTGTAAGACTAGATGAAAGGCAGCTTCCCATCACTTCCCACCTCCATCTCTTGGGCTGTTCTTTCATAAAAGAGTAGCGGGATTTACCCAAAAATTATCACTCCCCCAACGGTTGAAAGGTCAAGCATGTCTGGTGTGACGGAGAGTCGAACCCGCGATCCTCATATTAAGGTTCGAGTTCTCTAACCTCGTGTCCATGCCTTTTTAAGGTAGAACATTTAAAGTGCACCACACGAGTACAAGAAAGAAAATCCAGTGGGGGTTGAGAGTTAACTTGTATAAACTTAAATCGAATCTGTAGGGCTTTCATTGAGGGAAGAGCTGTGTATACAGTTTGCCTCCCAAAAACTCAATAGGACTGTACACCTACATAATTATTGATTTCTTCTAAACAGATTCTCATAACGTACTTATTAAGGAAATAGTCGCAACTGAACAAAATGTTACAAACCATCCGAAGTACGGTATAATTCGCTGAAACGCTAGAGGCCAAATAGTTACAGAAGAGCCTAATGTGAAGAAACACAATAATCCAGTAGTTAGGAAGCTAAGAAACATATTACACTGTATTACACTGGATAGCATTTGTTATTTTTTAATTGTTTATGTTATAAAAATAGAGAAAAAGGTCATTATTCCCTTCAAACTTCGCTTTTGTGACCTGGATAACTAAATTCGGGAATTAACCTATTTTCTATGTAAAAACGGGCAAATTTTTAAATTTTTATTTACATAAGGTCTGAATAAAACAACATATGAATCAAGTTTTATACGTGTTTATAGTAAGGTTATACAAAAATGAGCTAAAACATTTAGAAGTGAGTAGTTTTACGAGATTTGCGACCTTAATGTAAATCACTGTCACGTATCAGGCCCCCAAATATAGTCTCCCATCATGTTTTTGTTATACGCGTCTTTATTTTCACATTTACAGACGTACGAATGGCTGTATCATGGACAGCTTCATTAACGAATCTATGATTGGCTTTACAAATGTATCTGCGGTTTTCTTTGCCGTTTAATCACGATTTACTTTATTCATGTGTCCGTGATTAACATATCCATTGTTGTATCACAGCTCACCTTATTAATGTGTTCACGATTACTTTTTTGTATCTATGCTTTATTTTATTAACATATTCATTATTGATTTTACTAATGTATCGATAAATACATTTGTTGATGAATCCTTGATTGTATAAGTGTTGGTTTTATTCATGTTTCTTTTATGGCTTTATTGTGTAATCTCACAATATAATTGGCTATAGTATTGTATTTTGGTTAATATATTCATGGTAGAATGTAATATCCCAGTTTATAAAACGCAAATTTTCACTTTCTTGACAAAGTGGAGAAAATAATCAGGGTTAGCTAACGGTGGGATTTAACAGTTTTAATTGTAAATAAAAACAATTATGCCTCTTTGACGTTCATTTTGACGGTAAAGCTGGGAAGTTTTTGTTATGTATCGAATTATGCACGTTGCAAAATAGTTACCTCATATTATTGTAATATTATTAGTTTATTGTCAGAAGGCAGTTGAATGTATTGTTTGATTTGTATTTCATAGGTGAATAACATTGAATTTATTATTCGAATTTCTTAATTTTATGAAAGCTAGCGTGGGTTTTATACCATGCCTATAACAGACACTAACTGTGAATACAGAGAGTTAGATTAATTGGAATAAAATTATTTTGAAAATGGAAACAAGAACAACGCGTGACAACCATTAACAGCCAACAAAGTCTTGTTGGGTAATATTATGCAATTGTGTTAAAATATCAATGCTCAATAAAAAAAATTAAAGTATAAGGAACTACATTGACCTGACTAATTATATAGACAAGTGATAATGTGTCTGATTGTGATCCGAAGACTCTGAATTTGCGTCAATTTTTTTTAGAATCAAACTGACACATTTTATTATCAGTAATAAATTTCTTCCTGTGAGGCAGCATACAATCTCTAAATATTAAATTTGATATTATCACATTTTTTCTAGTACTCAAAGAATTATAAAATTGGAATTATAAAACCTTTTAATAATCAATCTGATTGAATATTTCAAGTTGATATCAAAGTACTTGTAGACTATCAAATCAACTTAAAACACCGTTCATACCATGACACTGTTAAAAATTAAGTAACAAACGTGCCCATCAGCATCAGGTTGAAGGTTATTAGTGTTCGTAAATAATATATGCAAGTTATTCATTAAAACCTGTGTGAAAGCCATTTCTGAAATAACTATCCCACTAACTAAACATCGGATGTTTTTAATGTAATTTATATATTATACTTTGAACATCATTATTTAGATTGGAATGTGATGATACCACGTCATTTCAATCATCAAATACACGAACAGATTATCGTCTTAGATCTTGGTAAGTCAGCATCAGTGACCCATTCAACATTTGATACTGTCTGTTCCATAGCATTACATTTGCCACACACCTTTGTTACTCTAGTTAATTTTCCATTGTTCTAGTATCAAAGACACTCAAATTCAACTAGATCCAGGATGCTTTCACGCTGCTCAAGTGTACCAAAACCAGTTTTTACTTTTGTCAGAGTGCTAAGTAATACTGAGTCATCAATTTGTTAATTTAAATATATTTTTAAACTCTGGAGAATGACCATAACTTTACCATAAATCGTGAACGTAATAGTCATCGGCATTACATGTAACACTGATTATTTTCTGTGTGGATATTTTTAATTAATATTTTTTCTTTGTACTTACATTGAGATACAGAAGAAGTCAATCACATCTGTTCGAGTTTGTGGTTCTGAATAATAAGTATACGAACAACGCCAATTCGGTTGTATTTTTTCTTTTAAATTCTCTCTTTTAAATATTATTAAGAGAGTTGGTTGTCTAAAAAGCATCAGTAAAACACCAAATCTTAGTAATACAGAAGTGTTTTTAACATTACAATTAGAACCAATACTTTCATTATTTGGTGGTTTGGCAGGATGGACTGTTAGTAGAGCTGTTGGAATCTAAAAATATGTAAAAAACGAATAATTATCGTTTTCTGAGAATTAGTGCATTCTCTTTATCAACTGAAAATTTATGAAAGATCGGTACATAAAACATTTAACTGTGTGGATAGTGATATGAATTTTTACATACAAAACAATACGTTTTTCATAGATGGTAAAGTAAAGTAGATAAACCACCTGCAACACTGTCGTAAAACCTTTTATTTACAAGCCGTGAATCTATTAAAATTAAATGGAATTGCCAACTCATGAAAATTTAAGTTAGAAATATAAAAAGAAAGCTGGAATGCAATTAAAGTCCATATGTTTCAGGGTTGATCTAACGTGGGATGATCGTAGTGAATTAAAAATATCCATTCCAAACAGCAATATAATTGACTCAACCAACTAATCAACATCATGCTACAAAAATGAAATAATTTTAACTGTATGAAATATTAAAAAAATTGTAGAATGAATATCAGATATGAATATTACCAAAGAAAGTTTTTTTTAGAAATGTGAACAAAATCATTATTTGGATTATCCATTTAAAGAGTTCATCCACTTTAACCAAATGTACAATTTTTAATACAGCAGTACTGTCTTATTCATTAAGTTGTGTCTTGACTGTCGTTATGAGCTGTTGTCAGCCTTTCAAGCTTAGTAGTATCATGTGCCATTTAAAAATTAACATAATCTGTTTTATAGGTAAAGTTATTGGTAGTATTGATGGTAAACTAAGTAAAAGTAGACAGAATAGAAAATAATGCGCAATAACACTGTGAAATCATTAGATAAATCCATCATATTGAAACAAATTAAAGACAAGTTAAGTGATGTGAATACATATACTCTACAGAAACTTATAAGATGTACGTTTTTGATGTTGTAGACATTTCTAATATCAGTTAATATTACAATTTATTCACGTATGTTGTTGTGTTTTCTAAATATGCATGGGATGGTCCTCTAAAGCAGTGGTTCCCAAACTGGGGGTAATTTAACAATTTATCGAGGGTAATGGAGGGGTGACAGAAAAAAAGTTAAAATTCTGAAAATCAAGAAAGCATTGAGGTAGCTGGTATTAGGATTAATGTTAACTTAGTCTTAGTATGTAAAGTTGTAAATTAAACCTATTTTAAGTATGTAATAAAATTAAGCCAAATAACAATAAACATCAAAAACTAATATACAGTAGTAGAAAAGAAAAAATATGTATCTAAGTGTGTGGTAATCTAAAAGTATTTTGACAAGAATGCTTCAGAACACAAGTCACTCAGTAACCCTGATGACTCATTGACGTATCCAGTACGCGTCACTCACTGCCTGAGGTTGCCTCTATTTCACACTGTCAGTTTCAATGTGAGCATCAGCCGAGGTAGACAAAACCTGGTATATATGTGTACTGCCCTGTGCAGTATAATTAGTATTTACCTACTATTACATCATTCCTATGCTGAATAAGCTCTTTTAATGCTATCTAGAATACCATGAAAAAATAAATAATAAGTTCACATTGTTCACACTTTTTATGCAGTTTTTCTTTTTCTTTTTCTGCAGCTTAAACAATAAAATGTCTAAAAAACGCACCTACTCTGACGCCTTTCTTCGCTATGGCTTTGTGAATTTACCTTCTGGTGGAGAGGATCGGCCACAATGTGTAGTATGTCACAAAGTGTTGACAAATGAAAGTCTCAAGCCATCAAAACTCTCAGCTCACCTCCAGAAGTGCCATCCAAATCTTCAAAATGAGAATCAGGCTTATTTTCAGCGCCGGGCTGTGGCACTGAAGAATATCCAGTTCGGTTCATCTGGAATTCAAGCCCAAAAGCTTCAAGCTGTGGTCGAAGCATCTTACTTTGTTGCATATAAAGTTGCCGAACAATGAAAATGCCACACAAATACAGAGAATCTGGTTATGCCTTGTGCATACGAGATGGTAAGCAAGGTATGTGGGGAGGATCAAGTGTCATATCTCTATCAAACAACACAATCCGCCGACGAGTCGATGACATGGCATCAGATATTCTGTCCCAAGTTACAACAGAGATCAAGGAAAGCTCATATAGCAAATTCTCCTTGCAATTTGATGAATCGTGTGACGTAACCAGTTGTGCTGTTCTCCTTGGGTTCGTTCGTTACGTCCACCAGGACAAGATAGAAAAAAAGTTTCTATTATGCGAAGATCTGCTGACAACCACGAAGGGAGAAGATATCTTTAATGTCGTCAACAGTTTCTTTACCACGAATGGATTGGAACAACGTTCAACAGGTAGGGAGAGATGTTTATATAAAGTCTAGATTAGTATAAATACAATAAATTACATGGCATATCGTCATATAGTTTTATTTATTGTACAAGTAGCTGTAGTGTAGCTAATATTCTATACATAATTGACAAAAAAGTATCGTGCCTGTCGTACTGAAATACTAAAGTACCAAAATAAATTAAATTAAATTAAAACCATATAATTATAACGCAAAAGATAAGTTAAAATGATTAACTGACGCAATCTATAACAGTTTTTCTTTTTTAATCTAGTTCTCCGTCGGTGATGAGTCGTAATCGTTTATTATGGGGCCTCATACAAGCTGTGAATCCAGAAATTTTTGTAGATCATTGCATCATTCATCGGTACTCTCTTGGATCAAAAAGCCTGCCTGGTAATCTGAAATTAGTGTTTGAAAATGTGTTGAAAATCGTCGATTTCATCAAGTCCAGGGATGTGAATTCGCGCATATTCAGGAAGCTGTGTAAGGAATTGGGAGAGCAGTATCAAGTTCTGCTTTACCACACCGATGTTCGCTGGTTGTCAGGAGACAATGTTGTACGTCGAGTGATTGAGCTCCGAACGGCTCTTCAGGAATTTTTGAAACAAGAAGAATCTCCTTTTGCTACCAAGTTCACTGATAAGGAGTGACTTGCTCGACTTTGTTACTTGGCTGATATATTTGCGGAACTAAACAGTGATAATCTGCAACTTCGGGGCTAAAACACGACTGTCATTGATGCCCATCACACTGTGACTGCATTTCTGGGAAAACTGAGACTCTGGATTGAATGCTTTGAGAAAGGAGTGATCTCTCAGTTCCCACCCAAGACCAGTTTGTTGAGGAGAATAGTTATGATACTAGATCACTTTTACAGACCATCAACAAAGAGATGAGGGACCATTTGAAGGGGCTTGAAACAAGCATGCAGCACTACTTTCCAGAGAGTGACCTAAAAACAGCCAGTCTTCAGTGGATCATTCATCCCTTTTCTGTACCTTATGAGGTCATTCATGATGATGATTTCCCTGTAAAGGAGGAGTGGATCATAATGCGAGTAAATAAAGCCTTAAAAGTCAAATTCCAAAACCAAAATGCAGATTCCTTTTGGATTTCACAACTAGCTGACTCGCCAACTCTGTCCAAGAGAGCTTTGAAGTTTTTGGTATCATTCTCAACAACGTATCTGTGCGAGAAGGGGTTCTCAACCGTGCTGGGGATGAAAACATAAAAGAGGACTCGCTTGAATGTTGCAAACCATGCCAGGCTGGCACTTTCTACCACAAAGCCAAGAATTCCTAAACTAGCTTCAAGTATCCAACTCCATCCATCCCACTGATGTTCTTGACATCTTTGGCAATATTCGTTAGAAATGCACAATGATCAAATACAATAATTAAATGTATATATCAGTGTAAATAAATTATATAAATAAATTGTAAATAAATAAAATGTAATATATCTCTAGTTTAATTTAGCCATATATATCAATGTTGAAAACATTTTGTGAAAGGGGTAACATGCTTAATGTGGCATGTTAAATTGGGTAACAAGCTGAAAAAGGCATAACTAACCTGATTATACAAGATTATACAGAGCCTACTATAGATCTTTACAGTGTTAACATGTCTCGTGCATTATTTTGCTTTGATATTTTGAAACTGATTATTGTTGGTGATGCTCATGTATCACTGCTATAAATCATTCACCTTAACGGTTAGAATGGTTTGGTTTGTTTAGAATTTCGCGCAAAGTTACACGAAGACTATCGTCTCTAGTCATCCCAAAGTTAGCAGTGTTATGCTAAAGAGAAGGCAGCTAGTCATCGCCACCTACCGCCAATTCTTTGGCAAGTCTTTCACCAAAGGATAGTGGGATTCACCGCAACATTATAACGCCTATACGATTGAAATGGCGAGCATGTTTGGTGTAACAGTGGGAAATATTTTAAACAAATATTCTAAGCAAAATTTTCAGACGACAGAGATCAATA
Organism: Carcinoscorpius rotundicauda; assembly: GCA_011833715.1. Lineage (NCBI taxonomy): Eukaryota > Metazoa > Arthropoda > Merostomata > Xiphosura > Limulidae > Carcinoscorpius > Carcinoscorpius rotundicauda. Next base: position 6,696,017 of record CM022394.1, on the reverse strand, counting down.
CAAATGATAATACAGGATTGAATGGTCTCATTTGAGAAAAGAAAAATGATGCTCCCTCTTCACACTCATAACAGAATCTTACTCTCATGAACCAGTATTCTCTATAAGTCTGTTAAGATTGTCAAGTGGTTAATAGTCTGTCTTATTATGCTGATAGACAAAAGTACTGGAAACACGGAGTGGGAAACGTATTGAGTAAGTTACTTCATGTAGCTGTACCATTTATACAAAGTCTGACACAGACTTATTTTCTTTCCTTCTCACACAAACCAATACTGACGAAAGTTATCTGAAACAGATTTATTGTTGTACATTTATTTTAGTGTCTATGTTTATTTCTGTATAGTTTTCTTTTTTAAAACGTGACGTATACTCTTCACTGTGTACTGCGCAAGTTTCGTCTGTTATTGAAACTTGTAGAGAATACTTGAAAGCAAGAAGCAACAGTATTTGTTTTCGAAAACACAAATTATTCTTGTCGATCGAACTTTAGTGAATGTTCTAGACTCGCGTGATTTGTACAAAAGCAACGCGCCAAGAGGAGAATACGATTGGACAACTACAGTTAGTGTGCTATAGGCCTAGAAGTCTATTCGAATTTTCATTAATGACTGTTAATTGGAAACTACAGAATTTGACCACGAACATTTTGGATTTCGGACATTATTAAACCGTTCATCTTCAGCGAATTACTTCGAACTTTATTATATTTACAAGAACATTAAAATGTCTTCACCGATAAAAAGTGAACTTGAAGCGGTATAAAGCCAATCAAGATAACCTAGCTGGCTTAAGTGTGGCAGGACAGTATCAATTGAAAGGTAATTTGTTCGTAAACCGTCATTTGTAATAACTATGTTTGTACATTAAAATATGTTTATGTAAGAAAGGAAATTGTTTGTATCAATAATAGTGGCGAATAACATAAATTTTATACATATTAACAATTAAGTAATTACCAAATTGAAATCTAAATTTTTGGTTATTTTAAGTAGTAGTATGTTAAATATATAATATAATATAATAAATCGGAGACTCGTCCGTAATAAATAACAATACGTAACATATCCTTTTTCTTCAACAATCAACAGAGGATTAATCATATTTATGTATCGGAATGGGAAGACGAATATTGATATCAGGCATGTCTTCACATAAAGTCAAAGAGTTTCAAGATGGATGGAACTGTAAAAAGACAGGGACAACTTTGTCACCCTGTTGCTTCATTCCCTGTTCTCTCAACTGGATGGACATCTGAATGACATTCTCGTTTCTTCGTCTCACAATATTTACACACGTGAGGCGCACATAAAATCTTTTCTCAGTTGTCATAGAGAAACTAGGCTAAGTCATTTTGACATAATAAAAGATACAGTCGGTAATTTTCACTGTCTCTATTTTCGTCATGATGAAATCAACGGAATCACGATTCGATTCATAGGTACACGTGACAAGCAAATAATTGACATGATTGGTTCATTATATTCAGGTACTTTGTAACAGAATAGGTACTTACCTATTGATGTAGGTATAAAATTCTGATTCATAATAGGTAAAGATTTGTATTTTTACAAATGATGAATTGGGATTAAAATTGTTACAACACCAATTTCCTAACAATATTAGAAAAGTGAAGATAAGTGTATCTGTCATTTTGTCCCATGCCAAAGCATTTTAGTAAGGAACAACTAAATATCGTTTGAAATACAAGTCTTTTTCAATTCTCAGGGAAACTTATAAACATCTACCAATAATGGATTGTTAAGTGAAGTTTTTTACACGTCTACATCATGTCATTGTTAGTGATGATAATGATAAATTTAATAGATCTTTAAATAAATATCTGTACGATTTCAAACACTGAGTATAAATGTTATGATAGTCGATATGGATGAAAATAAATTTTTGCTGGACCTCTGTAGCTCAATTTTGATGTCAAACTGAGTGCACGAAGCTAGTAAACATTATTTGGAGGAATGAGAAACATTGTCAAGAAAAAGGAATTGATATATGACATGACATATACTTGGAAGGATTCACACTATTTGTTTTAGACTTCACATCCTATATATCTGTTGGTGATTCACAGCTTAACTTCGTGAAACAGGTAAATTTACGAATCGAAATGTGTTTCAGCTGTGCCTTACTTAACACTATAAATGGTCTCTCGTATTCAGAATTAGAATACGTTTTAAAATATTGATCAGTTAGAAATTTATTTGATACTCTCAAAATATCTGTGTGAATGAAGAAAGGTTTGGAAAGTGATTAACTACCTGTCCATGCAGAAGAAAAATTATACATCACCAACTTGGTCCGATTCATAAAACTCGTAGCAACTGAGTCTGTATTTACATTGGTTGAAGTGAAAAGATAGAATAATTTAACCCACTAGTTCTTCCTTCACATATTCTCAAAATAAAACAATGCATCAAGAAGTTTTACAAATAGACTTACAACAAAAAGTACTGTAAGAACCATATACATCTTTGTGTGGAAAAATTGTATTTATTTCAATTAGATGTTATTTATAGAAATGAAAAATGTCAGGAAATGAAGAACTTAACTAAATTAACTACAATACCTTAAATGATAAAAAGACAATTGGCTGTCTTGTTAAATATTGATCATTTTGTGGGATAATTGGAATAAAAACTGCAATACATACACAACACTCTTTATGAGAAAAGGTAACTAAGATCATGACATATTCAGATATTTATAAAAGCCAGTGTTTTAATTAAAATTTGTTAGATGTTAGATACAGTTTTTAAAGCTCATTTGACTGGGGTGATAGTGAAGCTACTAAAGAATTGAATGCACCTTAAGTTAGGACACAACTCTTGGAGTATTCATGAAACTAAAAGTTATTTTACATTTTGTACAGTCTTCACTCCACTAGAGGTTAAACTACTGTTTATGTAGTTTCCAGTGCACCGAATATTTGGGTTGAATTTGTAGAGTATTCTAAATTCGGGAACTAACCTATTTTCTATGTAAAAACGGGCAAATTTCTACATTTTTATTTACATAAGGTTTGAATAAAACAACATATAAAAAAAGATTTCTATGTGTTTATATTAAGGTTATGTAAAAATGAATTAAAATATTTAGAAGTGAGTAGTTTTACGAGATTTCCGACTGTAATGTAAATCACTGTCACGTATCAGGCCCCAAATTTTGTCTTCCATAATGTTTTTGTTATACGCGTCTTTATTTTTACATTTACGGACGTACGAATGGCTGTATCATGGACAGCTTTATTAACAAATCTATGATTAGCTTTACAGAAGTATCTGCGGTTTTCTTTAATGTTTAATCACGATTTACTTTATTCGTGTGTCCTTGATTAACATATCAACATATCCATTTTTGTATCACAGCTTACCTTATTAATGTGTTCACGACTACTTTATTTTTGTATCTATGCTTTACTTTATTAACACATTCATTATTGATTTTACTAATGTATCGATGGATACATTTTTTGACGAATTCTTGATTGTATAACTATTGGTTTTATTCATGTTTCTTTGATGGCTCTGTTATTATGTAATCTCACAATATAATTTGCTATAGTATTGTATTTTGGTTAATATATTCATGGTAGAATGTAATATCCCAGTTTATAAAACGCAAATTTTCACTTTCTTGACAAAGTGGAGAAAATAATCAGGGATAGCAAACGGTGGGATTCAACAGTTTCAATTGTAAATAAAAACAACTATGCCTCTTTGACGTTCATTTTGACGGTAAAGCTAGGAAGTTTTTCGTTATCTATCGAATTATGCACGTTGCAAAATAGTTACCTCATATTATTGTAATATTGTTTGTTTATTGTCAGAAGACAGTTGAATGTATTGCTTGATTTGTGTTTCAAAGGTAAATAACATTGAATCTATTATTCGAATTTCTTAATTTTATGAAAGCTAGCGTGGGTTTTATACCATGCCTAAAACAGACACTAACTGTGAATACAGGGAATTAGATTCCTTGGAATAAAATTATTTTGAAAATGGAAACAAGAACATTAACAGCCAACAAAGTCTTTTGGGTAAAAATGTATCAAAAGAGTGTTATTTCATTCTTTTGGAGTTCTGTTAGTAACACTGCCGTAATATTATGCAATTGTGTTAACATTTCAATGCGCAATAAAAAAAAGTTAAAGTATAAGGAACTACATTGACCTGACTAATTATATAGACGCACAGTGTATGGACAAGTGGTAGTGTGTCTAATTGCGATCCGAAGGCTCTGAATTTGAGTACCTTGTTTTTTAGAATCAAACTGACACATTTTATTATCAGTAATACATTTCTTCCTGTGAGGTAGCATGCAGTCTCTAAATCTTAAATTTGATATTATCAATATTTTTCTAGTACGCAAAGAAGGAAACTTTGGAATTATAAAACCTTTTAATAATCAATCTGATTGAATATTTCAAGTTGATATCAAAGTACTTGTAGACTATTAAATCAACTTAAAACACTATTCCTACCATGATACTATTAATAATTATGTAACAAACGTACCCATCAGCATCAGGTTGAAGGTTATTAGTGTTCATAAATAATATATGCAAGTTATTCATTAAAACCGGTGTGAAAGCCATTTCTGAAATAACTATCCCACTAACTGAACATCGGATGTTTTTAATGTAATTTATATATTATACATTGAACATCATTTTTTAAATTGGAATACAATGATACCACGTCATTTCCATCATCATATACACGATCAGATTATCGTCTTAGATCTTGGTAAGTCAGCATCAGTGACCCATTCAACAGTTGAGACTGTCTTTTCCATAGCATTACATTTGCCACACACCTTTGTTACTGGAGTTAATTTTCCATTGTTCGAGTATCAAAGACACTCAAATTCAACTAGATCCAGGATGCTTTCACGCTGCTCAAGTGTACTAAAACCAGTTTCTACTTTTGTCAGAGTGCTAAGTAATACTGAGTCATCAATTTGTTAATTTAAGTATATTTTTAAACTCTGGAGAATGACCATAACTTTACCATAAATCGTGAACGTAATAGTCATCGGCGTTATATGCAACACTGATTATTTTCTGTGTGGATATTTTTAATTAATATTTTTTCTTTGTACTTACATTGAGATACAGAAGAAGTCAATCACATCTGTTCGAGTTTGTGGTTCTGAATAATGAGTATACGAACAACGCCAATTCGGGTGTATTTTTTCTTTTCAATTCTCTACACTGAAGCCACTGTTTGTAAAAATTTAAGAACTCCAACAATTTTTACATAAAATTAAGTTCGATTTTTGTTTAAACTTTTGCCTTAGGTTTATGAAAGACTATGATTATTATTATTAGTTCAAAATCTTTTAACACAGATGACCCTTTGGGTCGTTATAACGTATCGGTAAATCCCACAATTTGTTGGAAAAAAGTAGCCCAAGAGTTAGCGGTGAGCGATGATAGCTAGCTGCTATCCCTCTAGTCTTATATTGCTAAATTAAAGACAGATAACTCCGTGTAGCAGTGCGCAAAATTCAAAACAATGTAATAAACCAGACGTTTCTACTCCAATGCATAAACATTATTTCTCACTGTTTGAGTTTCAAAAACGAAAAAGTTCAACTTGATCTCGGGTTCTTCCATGCTGATCACATGTACCGTAACAAATTACAATCTCCACACTGAAGCATTCGTTCCTTTACAGTTTTTCTTAGAATTGTAAGTAATATTGGATCGTCATTTTGTTCATTTAAATATATAAAACACTGGAGAATGACCACAACCTTATCATAAATCGAGGTCGAAACGGTCATCTATATCATAAGCAACAATGATTATTTTCTGTGTGGATATTGATTTTAAAAAAAGAAAACTTCATGTTAACTCAGTGTGAGCAATATTTTGTTGTATTTCTATTGAGACATAGAGAAAAATCAACCTCATCTGCCTATTATTTTGTTGTAGAATAATGAGGATACGACCACTGTACATGCAGATAATATGAATAGTACTATACATACATGATGGAAATGTGATTTGGTACTTTACTAATGAAATAACAAGTGTATTTGATGGTTGTGTTATTACGCTTCTCTCTGTATCCTACATATCTCTACTTGTATATTTCATTTCGAGTGCTTTCATCCGTAATTCAATTCAGTTGCACTTTACTAATGGATAACAGTATAGATACATTCAGCGGAAACAGGACACGTTATCTTCTGTGGTTTATGTAATATTTTTCACACATTAACGTTCGAAGCCATCACCACAAGAATAATGGCTGCTTAATTTTTAAAAACTGTTTCTATGTTACTCAACTTATTTTGTTTCTAAAATCGCATTACGTTGTGTGAATATAATTTATTTCTTCAAATGATTTTTAATTTTAATTCTTTTTCTACAGAAAATTGGAATGGAATTCACAATAAGATTGTGAATTGTGCAAATCGATAATTAATCTTGTGTTTATACCGGTAATAGAGAGTAGTTCAGAACATTTACAATTCTCACCTTGCAAATGTTGTATATTTAACATATAAAATGTAACTAATACTTTATTAATTTGACAAAACTGTTAAATATCTACTGTGTACAATAATATTTATACATATTCGAGTTTTAATTTGTTAGTTCCTACTTTACTCTTTTATATTCATTTATCACTTAAGTGATAAAATTCGTTGTTCATGTGTAAGATGTCTTTCGATGTGGTTTCTCCTTCCTCTGGTAACTGGTTTTGTGTCAAGAAAACCATAGCTAAATTCTTCTCTCCATATATATTAATTTATCCCAGAAGAGAACAAGACATTCTGTTAGATGTAAACTTTCATGTACAATAGACAACGACTATATCTTTTCTTCAAATTTAGTAGAGAAAATACAAAGGAATTTTGTTCATTGCATATTTATTCTGGAATAAACCAAAACATCCTGAATGTAAAATGACTGTATTATAATTTACGTTACGTACATGTTCGTAAAGTAAGGTACATACGTCTATACTGACGTACACGCTATGCCTATTATGGAAAGATATATTTTACTGATATCTTGCTAATAATATCTTGTACTACCATCATGATAGATTATATTATAAAAGTTTAGCAGTTGGGTATATCATATTGGTGTATGTTACTTAATTCATGGTACTATATGGTATATGAGTAAAATATATGTGATAAAAATTGTATTACACTTTTTTTATACAGCTCTTCCATTTAGTACAATAACAATTACTTTGTGTTTATAATAAATTCTCGCACCAACAGCTCAGATAATTTCTGTAACCACAACAAATACTGAATCACACACCTTACTATGACAACAGGTAAAAAAAAAATTACACTTAAAAGAAAATTACCAAAGTTAATCTACTTTTGTTCAAAACTTCCGAACTGAACCAAAAGAACTAAGTGATGTGGACACTGATTGCCTCATTCCCGCCGAAAAACAGTCCAGTATAAAACTTATTCGTTTTCTTCTTTGCCCAAAGATGGCGATTCTAGTTTAATATCATATTCTTCAGGAAGGAAGAATGACGTAAGAAAACCTATACAAAAGACGTGGTGAAGCTACGAAATTAAACATCAAAAGCTATACATATTTTGTACAGTCTCAATATATAACATTTACAAATATATCTTCGATAGGGTTACAAATATTAGATCGGTGAATGTAACTATTCATGTGCTGGAAGGGAGGTACCTGTAACATCACTACCTGCCGCTAACTCTTGAGTTACTATTTTACCAAAGAATATTAGAATTTACCGTCACTTATAACGTCGCCATAGCTTAAGAGTGATCATGTTCTGTATGAAGAGGATTAGAACTCGTGTAGTCGGATTGCGAATTGAGCACCATAACCACCTGGCCATGCTGGCTCTGTATTTGTTTAAAGCTATATAATGAGCTATCTGGCCGACAAGTTAGCTCTTTGTGTAGCTTTGTGCTTAATAACAACAACAAAAGAAAATCCACTTAACTAGTCATGTTACTGCACCACAGGAGTGAAGGCGCTAATAATCTTGTCTTCATTTTTAACACAATGAAGTAATTAACATAATTCACATATTTTTGCTCAGTGTAAGAGATTAAGTTTATGCAATTCAAGAGATTCTTTAACATAATGTACTTCTTTATACAAGTCACCATAAATAGTTTGAAACTACACAAACTTTATTTGTATTCACAGCACAAACTCATAGGTTTTCAATTAAGTGACAAAAGTTTTATTTACAGATTCCGCTATATTCGTTCTATTTAGATCTAACAAAAAATATTAGTTTAGTGCAAACGGTTACTTTTTGTGTCAAACTTTAGGTGATCAAATTTATCTATACAGTAGAAAACAATGTTAGTGACGTCATTAAACATACAAAATTAGTATAACACAATAAACAAATGATACTCTTTTTAGAAACCAGTTTTACATTAAAATTTCCTACATATTGAAGGTTAAAAATATTTTATATAATATCCTCCGTATTATTACGGCAATAACTATTGTAAAATGAGATTAGAGTGTATGTTTTTCGTATAGCAAACCCACAACAGGCTGTCTGCTCCGCCCAACGAGAATAATCGAGCCCCTAATTTTTGCGTTGTACAGAGACATATCTCTGTAATAGGTATTTCACACTTGTATATTTTTTATAATATATCTTACTTCTTGACATAGAATATAGATTGTGAAAATTAGTATTAAATTTAACAAATTAAATGTACGAAGTTTAGCCAGAAGACGTTTTATCCACATCTGCTTTGTTATTTCTGTCTAGTTTTTTTACTCAATTTCTGCAATTTCCGATCCACTTTTGCAGTACTATAATAATTTTCTTCAAGAACGAATGTCACTGGACATTCTCGTTCAGATATTGCCAATTTGTAGGTCAAATGCATGTTTGGTGCTGACATCTAGTTTTGAAGCTCAGCATTATTGAGAACGAGTTAACTCGTCCGTTACACTGTGTTACCGATCGGCTTGGACGTTCTACGGCACTGAACAGGTTAAGTTAAGACATTTAAAGTGTACCACACGAGCACCAAAAAGTTCATTGTGGACTGAGAGTTAACTTTTACTTGTATAGACTTTCATAGATTCTGTCGTGCTTTTACCAAGGACAGAGCTGTGTGTACAATTTGCTTCTCTAAACATTTGTTAAATTATACACCTGCCCAATTGTTAATTTATTCAGAACAAATTATCATAACTTACCTATTAAGGAAATAGTCCCAACCGAGCAAATTGCTCCAAACCACCCAAAGTACGGTATAATTTGCTGAAACATTATAGGCCAGAAAGATACAGAAGTGCCCTAGGTGAAGAAATACAATAATTAAGTTGTTGGGAAGTTAACAAATATATTGTTAAACTGAAGTCTTGGATAAAATAGAATACATGGCTACTCTGCAACTAGATGGTTAACAAACAGGTACATTGCTCTAACAACAGATCATTCTAATGTAACTACAGACCATTGAAAAACACGCGCGGCCACTAGGTAGTAAGGTGGAGAAAAGATATGAACGTAAGCTAACATAATAAGAAAACTCAGTAGTTGTAGGAGTAGCAAATTAAACTATCATTTAATAAGAATATAAAGAATGCCGATGTGACTATCATGGTTTTAGATGTTTTGTACACATGATGTTTTACAATACTTAACGTTGAATAAGTAAGTCTGTTTCATTATAAAGTTTGCGCACTGTTACATGACGGATACCTGTCCCTAATTTAGTAGTTTGAGACATAAGTGGGGAACGCTAGTCATCCCCACCCACCGGCAACTTTTGGGATACGCTTTTATTAACAAATGGTGGAATTGATCGTTACATTATAACATCCCGACAACTAAAATGGCGAGCATTGTTGGTGCGACAGGAAATCGAAGCCATGACCCAAATATTATGAACTGAGAGCCCTAACTACCAGGCCATGTTGAATAATGTTCCTCAGTATACTGTGTATCTAATGTTTCATTTTAATATTCTTAATATATTTATGGATATTAAACAATTTATGCTACTTTCCAAAAGACATTATCGTGTTAGTTACTATAAAAAACACTGTAGGCCTTACCAAAAGATACAAATAAAACTAGTAGGTAGTTATTGAATAAAAAGTACACAATATTGTATTAATTACATACCGCTACGAAGTACATCATTGCATAAATTATAGAAGTGTTTCTATTCCCAAACACTTCAGCAATAGTGGCTGGAACGTTTACAACCTCAATTGCAAAGGTAGCATGTAGTCCACAGATCCAAATTATGAACATCACTTTTCCACCGTAAGGGGCCGCTACTAACGTAAACCACAATATCGTCTTCAGTCCCATTAAGATCAGGATTGTTGGCTAAACATAAAACATCATGAAACAACTTAACTAAAACGTCAACAGATTGAACTTGAGATTAATTATTTGGAAACAATAAAACAAGCAGACAGTTTGATATGGCAATATGTATGTGACCAGAATTGGATATTTTGTTAAAATTGGAATCTTGTTATAATCTGAGAAACATCACTCATTAGTTAAACGCGAGACACTTGGTTAAGATTACTCGTAGTGGTCTGAGCACAAAAAGCTCAATATGTAACATTATATTTCACAATAATACTCATTATTTACAATAATGAACAGCACAGCTAGAATTTTGTTGATGATTTTTCAGCTCGTGAAATCGATAAATGATAAAATGTACACAGTTTATCCTTTTTGCCCACAGCTTCAGAAGGCGTACTTTTTATAAACTAAGCGACAGTGTTCACGAAAACATTTTCTATAAGGTGAATGAGCTAACAACTGTCAAAAGTCCTTAACTAGTAAGTTTGGATACTGATTTCAATTTAAAAAGTTTGGCCTAAACGTCAATAAATGACTCACTCTGTATTCTTAAACTAATATATTTATACCAGCAAATAGTGCTGGAAGACAGTAAAGTTAAAATTTATAATGCTCTCATCATTCGAATTAGAAGTTTGATAAAGAAAAACTCTTCCAATCATATAAAAACAAGAAATATACCCCCAATATACATAATTTCTATGAGCACATGGAATTTCCAATTTACCAGAAAAACTATTGATTACAACAACTTACTTAATGGTGTTATTACAGCGTGAATATTTATGATGAATAGAGCAGAATCAAATGGAGATCCTTTGAAGAGAAACATAACACTCGTAGGGTGTTTTTAAAACGCTATATATCAACAACCTTCTCGTCATAGATGTATACTTCCAATTAATCTTTAAAGCCTTGTCCAAATAACCTCTTTACTGACATCGGAATATAAGCTGAAAGTTAATTGAATCGGTAATTCGCATTAGTTTCTAAAAATTTATATATTAGGCACAGACAATTTGAAATGTTATACAATCACTAGAAATTGTTAGCAGCCTCCAATTTTCGAATGTTATAAATGAAGATTCGCGTAACAGTTGATACTTCTTTATTAAAAGGAGAAGCTGAAATCTCTTGCTATAGGCTGTTAAGAAGATCTTTCTTTACAATAACTCATTTTAAAGAGCTCAAAATACTGAGTAGGCTTAGCTCGATAGCTATATATTCCATTTTGACTTTCAAGACTTTACTATCTATCAGATATGAAGTTTTGAAACATATGTTTCGTGGCTTTAATTTATTACCATATCTGAATTTAAGCTTGCCATCTAAAGCTTTTTTTGAATCAAGAATGATAACAAACAGTCAACAAGAGACAGTTCTGGTAAGTAATATCAAGTGGTTAATGGAGTTGTGCAAATTGTAGGACGTGAAATTGAAACAAATCAAATCATTATAAAACAAATATTAATAACAACATAATAAAAATATGATAATTTACATTAAAATATTCTTAGGGTTTGTTTTTGTTTCTTCCATATTAAGTTAAAAAAGGAATAAACTCCGAAGATATTTTAATACATTTCTCAAATACTATTTTTTATTATATTTATTCATTCACTTTTTGTATCTGAAATTGAACATATAGAGTTTAAATAAACACCTGATATATAGTTTGTCAAGCTGAAAGAATGAATTGAGATCGAAAGGTAATCAAACTTAAGAATTCACAAAAACGAAACTAACTCGTTCAAAATATAATTGAACTTAAGATTCCATGTAAATGTGAAATTTTTAGGAATGACACCTAAATACAGTAGAATATTCAATTTTAGAGTTTCGGAGCTGTTGTGTCATAATGTAAATGATTTTCTCTTAATGACTGAAATACATATTCTAAGTAAGAAAAGTCAAAAAGTATCTTTTCTAGCATCACATTTAAATAATAATAGAATCTAAAAATGTTTCATGTCTTTTTCTTTTTAAGTTGAGAAAAAATGCTCAATAAGATATGTTTTGTTTTTCGAAAGAAATAAGCTTCTGAGGAACGTTGCTTTGAACCGTTTGGAAAAACCGTGTTTTCAAAATCATAAATATTTTAAGTTATTCTACTAAAACATATAATTTTAATCATTTTCTTCAAATGAAAGTGTTAAAATATTACTGATATTAGTTTTCAAATTTAAATTTAAAGTCAGATAAAAATAACGAATACTTTGTTTTTGGTATCATTTGTTTTCAAATGAAAGTGTTATTATTGAAACAACTAGTAATGTTAATTTTCAACCATGCGTAACAAATTAATTTTGTCGATTCGTTTCTTTACCTTGAATGATATACAGTCCTGCATTAGTCCTATAAGCACCCTAAAGACAGCGTGAACAACAGCAGATGCAGATCCAGTTGTGGCTAGATATATATCATCATATATAAATGTTTGTCCATATACTTAAATATAAAGTAATACAATTTGATATTATAATACCTTTATAATCATATATTACATTATATTAATAAAGCAATAATATATTGCAATTCCTTTTTAAAATTCGTTGGGCTCAGCAGATAGCCTAAAGTGGATGAGCTATAAGAAAACACACACACACCTTTAAAACTAATCCCCAAGTCTAAGTTATGTATAAGTTTGATTTGTTTATACATCTCATAATAATAAGGACTCATATTTTTGTAGAACCATTTTAATTCTACTCTTGTTTTGGTTTGAACTTAATTTAATAATAAAGTTCTAAAAGGTAGGCTTTAAAATAACTTAGTAAACTTTACAATAACTTAATACCATAATGAGTCCAAAGTGCTGAAACCATTTTTATTCAGGCAGTTGAACATTCTTGAACTCTCGTGAAAAAGTAACATCGATTAGTACTAAAAAGCAACAAAAACGACGTATAATTAATAAACTTCTCACGCTACTCAGACAGAAACGAAACACTTTACAATAATTTAGATATTCATTATTTTATGATATTCTACAACTGACTTTTAAGCATTTTAATTCTGAAAAGTAAATGTTTATTTGCCTCCTATTGGTTTACTGAAGTGGAAATATAGTACATTTTATTTCTTTCTTATCCTATGTATATAACAAATTATTACACTTATTACAGCACGATCTAGTTCTAGTTATCTCCTAAGTAATGTCCTAAAATGTAATACACAAAGTGCATCATTGTTTCTCTCTTTATAGAAGCCTTTAAGGACTAAAACATGTAGTAGGACGTGTGTAAGAATGTTGAGAAAAATAAAAAAAACTAATCCAACTATACTTTTTCAGATCATTAATAGAATAAACCCTTATTAAGATGGATGTGTCTATGGAGCACATTCGGCATACAATGGTTAACGAGTTTAAAAAGGCAATAGCGCAGTAAGAACTACCCGAAACATTCAAGGTGTTTATAACGAGGAATCTCTCAATGAAAGAAATTGTCGTAGGTGGTTTCAAAAGTTCAGATCAGGTGACTATAGCCAAAGTGATGCACCACGTTCATGTCGTTCTGTTGATTTTTGTGTTAGCTTACTGGTGGCTGCACTTGATGAAGATTGTGCTGTAACAGTTGAAGAACTTACACAGAAGCTTAATTCAACCCATTAAACTGTTCACCGTCATCTACAACATTTTGGAAAGCTGTGAAAACTTGAAAAATAGGTTCCTCATGATATCACAGAAGCTAACCTTGGAGCTAGAGTTGTAATTTGCACTTCTCTGCAATCTCATGAACGTAACGTTTTGGCCAGTAAAGTGACTGGAGATGAAAAATGATTATTTTATAAAATTTAATAAAAGCTGCAGATAATAGCTTGTGTTATGTAATTTTATGTTTTATGTTTTTCGTAGACTAAACGCAACAGAAAAATACAGATAACAGCTTGTATAATTTATTACACTAACCTATTAACAAATATAACAGATATAACATAAATTATATAATAACAGTGACAGATATTAAGTTACAACATTCGAAATTAATTACAAAACAAAATAATACTAATTTCAAATTTCAAAATTAATCACAATACAAAATGGTACTGGCCTGTATCTAATATAATGATATGTATCTAAAATAAAAGTCTCAAATTCCAGTCTAGGGTGTGAATTTGGTCCCACGAAGAAATTCCGAAGCTTAAATGAAGAAGTTCAGAAATAGTTCACAGTTCAATAAATTCGCCGACTCTCAGCACAAGCAGTAATTCAGATAAATCGTAGAGACTGACGAAATAAAATCACAGCTTCCGTAGATCTAACTTCAGTCACAAATCCAAGTTGAATAATCACAGCAAACACTTAATCTTTCTCAAATAACTAAAACTGATGCCTGAACCTCACTCTTATTCTTCGAATAAAACTAATGACTGAATCTATCTTCTTTTTTCGAATAAAAACTGATGATTGAATCTCTCTCTCTCTTTTTCTTCGAATAAAAACTGATGACTGAATCTATCTCGCGTCACCGTCTTTTATACCGATAGGCCTATTTCTCGAACAATCTTGCAATTTCCATACAACTCCAGAGCAATCCGCGCGTGTCCGTTCTTGCACGAGACTACACGTCGAGACACGAAGTCACCAGCACTCATTAACAAACATATGATTGGTCTACTTAATTCAAGAAAATTCTAAAATGTTACCCTAAATGAATAACAAAATATTAGTTTAAACTTCGAAACAATAATATCAATATGGAAAAATGAATAACAGAAATGAAAATTCAAACACAACACGACATGTTGTCGTTTACAAAATATTTACACATATACATAAGACTACAAACAGTGATTTCATATTATTGTGGATAAAGAATTCTGATTAATACAGATACTGTTCTCGGCTTATGTCAGTCACTTTTTATTATTTTTGCAGATATTTGTCTACAAATTAGATACTGTTTAAAATCAGTATATTGTACTTTTCTGATTACTACAGATATCTTACTGACAATTAAATACAATGTTTTATGAATTAAATGGCAATATTTTATTGATTAAAAGTAGTTTTCTTATTTTAAAGACTTCTGTTTCTCTGTTTATGGTTATGCACAAAGCTGCACCATGTGTTTTGAAACAATTTTTAGCGTTGTAAGTATTCATGTACGACTCAGTTCCATCATACTGTACATCTGCGAATTTATATCACAAGAAACTGTGTTTTGATACCACAGATCAGAAGAGCACCATTGTGTAGCTTTTTAGTCAGCTCTAAACAATCAAACAAAACCTTCAACATTGTCAGTAGGTGGTATTTTTAAAGACAGCTCTCTGAATATTTCGGCTAAAGAATATTATTTAACTTGTTCTTTTGACATTACAATTATCTAATTGTTACGAATAGCTTTCTGAGTGATTGATTACTGTTATATTTTGTATTCAAAATACACTTTCCCCAACAATACTCTACCATTTTATATTTTTCATTAGAAATATACTTTTTTGATTGTTATATAAAAAGTTCCCACTTTTACTAATAATCTGCATGAGTATTACAACTATTAAAATACTTGATTATTTTATTGTTAGAGATAACAGTTTTTCTGATTGGTACACAACACAGTTTCTGATTATAGCAGGTACAATTTTCTTATCATTGTAAATATCTTTTGTTAGTCCATAATAATGTTCTTTTTGGTATAACCGCGAAAGTTTACAGATTGTACTATAAACACTCGTTTCTTTTATTCTAGGAAAGTAATTAGATTATAAATATATCTAAATGTCAAACAAAATTATCAATGCACACACCTACATTATAATAAAGGTAAATATATTTATTCGAACAGTCATCTTTACTGTATTTGATTCTAAAATTTAACGATCTTATTTTCATAATTATACAGTATCTTAAATTCACAAAGTGTGAAACTTCTAATTCTGTCATATAAAAGAGTAGTTGTTTTTCTTAATTATACACAACTGGCTATCTGTGCTAAATCAGCTACGTGGAATGAACCCCGAGTGTTATATTTATACAAATGTTTTGGAAGGCATAGAGTGCGTTTATTTCCATGTTTTTTGTTAGTATAGATAAAATGATTTTGTATTTATTAAAAATAAATTTATAAACAGTATTTGCGATACTGACTTTGTATTGTTATTTCAATAAAAATATATTTATTTCGTTTTATCGTACATGGTGTAATGGTATGAACGAAACAAAGTGTACTGACTTTCAAATATCGTTAGCACAACTCACACTCAATGAAATTTTTACTGTCTTATATAAATGTCATATTTTCTCACCTGAAAATTACAAAACCAATCACGATACTTGGCCGATGTCCAATACGATTAGATGCCCAGACTCCAAAGAAGAAGAATGAACTTATCATTTCAGTTAAGTAGGCAATCCAGGAAGTCTGTTCATATGTTGTGTTCTCATCCACTCTTTTTTTGAGATAAGATGTCATGTAAGGAATGATGTTTCCCAACAAATACAGAATACCAAGACCAAAAAAAAGTAGAAAAAGCCCCAAAACTGCTACATATGGACGAACCCTCATTTCTAGAAACAACGCAGGAAAATGTTTATGGTATCCTAAAGTTTAATTATTGTCTGGAAAGAAAAAAGTAATATATATATAAGTAATATTCTGTCAAAACCTTTTGCATAAACAATATATTCACAGGACACCAAAAGTCTCTTAGAGACAAAATTTAAGATTACTTCATTATTAGTTAATGATCCTGGGATTGCAAATTAAACAACACACTTTGTGAAACGCTTTTTCAAAGGGTAGTTTCTAACTGCATTATCTTCACCTCCACCTTTGATGTCAGCTTTTACAGGAACCCTTCTTAAGTGATGTTGTTATAAAATGAATGAAACATTTTCGTTCAAGTGAGTTTTGTCGCCACAGCTAAAACTAAGCTATATTTAGAAATGAGCTACAATTAATTAAAAATTAAAAATATATTAAGGAAAGTATTCTAATATAATTTGTAAATATTTACTGTACTTAGATGTGACGAAGTCACTAAACTTTAATAGAAGATAAACACACAATTAAAGATAATCTAAAAGTAATAAATATTATAATTATTCATAAAGCCAAATAAACTATATTTAACAAGGAGATTAGACTACAAGATTAGTAATTCTATTAGATTATGTTTCCTTCCAATTAATAATTATTTCTCTGGCCCAAATCCTCCACATAGAAACCTAATAAACAAAGATCAGTGGAATCTTGTGTCTGTCACACTTTAGAGAATAAGGAACCGTTTTCAACTGAAATGAGCTAAACTATCATCACGAAAGTCAAGCAATATAAAAAATAACGTACTTTTAGATTAATCTCTCAAAACTGAAGTTACTACATTAAAAGTATCTGTAAGCATTACCAGTAATTGTAAGTAATCGAACAATAGTTTTACTCGACTAACAACGACAGGTTATTGCTATATATAATAAGCCTATAGTAATAGCTTTATCACTGCTCAAAAAGTATCCAAAATAACTTATTATTAGGGATCAACAATGCCCAGTAATAACACAAACGGCTATAAACGTTATATGATTCATCTCGTATCCCAGAAGGACCCTGTGGAATACAAGAAATTATGACATTTGAATAATATCTAAACATTCAAAGAAACATACTTTGTAACTCATAAAGGCCCTGAAACGATTTTCTTTAGGTACCATGATTATCGTTTCAACATTATCAGGCCTATGAAAGGTTTTCTTGCAGTAAATTATTATTGCTCATATTGTGACAAGGGATTTAATACATTAAGTATGCGTCATTTTTTAGGTTATCGTTCAATCTATTGTAGTATCAAAGGTTCGAAAGACCAGCTAATTATTTGTAATGAATATTTCAGATTTTTCGAATCGACAGATTTAAAACAAACAGGGAAAGTGACAGAATGTTTATTCAGTGTAATAAAATTAGATGAATACGATGTAAATCACACATATTAAATAACCATTCATGCTTTACCCAAAACAAAAGAAGTCATACAATCGACAGCTGTAATTTCATGCCCATTACATTATCATTTTACGAGAAAGGTTCGGTACAGAAGAACTAGAGAAGGGCTATTTTATACATGTTTTAAACATAGAATTAAATCAAGAATACAAAGGGCGGGTAAAATTATAAAACTGCATTTGACAACCTTTAAAATATTTGTTGAAAGTTTTACTTTTCGAATTGTGTTAAAAGTTATATTTTTTTCATGTACTGCCAATCAGACATAAATATTTTTCTTTGGTGCTGTGTTCCACTCAAGGAAGAGTTTCACACAACTTGTGACATAGATCCCTTCAGATACAAGACCATTGTTACTATATGCTGGTCTATTAACAGAGGATAATTACTACCAAAATGATCTATACTTCTTGTGCCTGATCTGGATACTTTACGCACTGCAACTACAGACAGATATTACCCAGTGGTTAAATTACATACACAAAACTGACGGGTCAAGATATATCATGCACTTAATGGTGGTCAGAAGAAAATCCAAACTTACAGAGAAGATGGATTAAGTAAGAATAAAATCCAATTTATGAGTTTGCGGGTGTTACAACTATGAATACAATACATGTTATGACTCTGATTCACAGAATGTAGTTTCTAGATAGATCTATAAAGTTTT
Organism: Carcinoscorpius rotundicauda; assembly: GCA_011833715.1. Classification (NCBI taxonomy): domain Eukaryota; kingdom Metazoa; phylum Arthropoda; class Merostomata; order Xiphosura; family Limulidae; genus Carcinoscorpius; species Carcinoscorpius rotundicauda. Next base: position 6,677,055 of record CM022394.1, on the reverse strand, counting down.
TTAGATCGCACACATTACAAAGACAACGACAATTCACAGTTCTTGGGTGGAAGGTAATTACAACATGGTAAAACAAATTCAATAAAACGATATCTAATGATTAAGAGTTGATAAATTTCCTTAGAGACCATACACACCTAGCTGTACAAGATGTCTTCTGTGGAGAGAAAGTCGATGTGACAAGGTGTTATTACGGTTTAAAAGAAGACCAAGCACGTGAGCAATACATATCCATGGATAAACAATCACGGTTAGTATCTAGTTGGAAAACTAATGATATCCATGTTATTATCCAAATGATAATACAGGGTTGAATGGTCTCATTTGAGAAAAGAAAAATGATGCTCCGTCTTCACACTGAAAAGAATATCTTACTCTCATAAACCAGTATTCTCTATAAGTCTGTTAAGATTGTCAAGTGGCTAATAACACTGGTTTACAAAGATATTGAGGCAAGCACAAAAATAGCTGTTTTAACCTAATTTGGGGGTGCTGAATTCAGATTTGAAATCCGTTTTTACTCATCACCTCTAGTTTTTTAGATATGCATACTGTACATAATGGCGTATATGCATTCAGGGCTAATTTCTAATATTGTGTGACTTATGTTTTTTTTTAATTATTATACAATAAATGTAAGTGATAGCATTACATTATATATATATATATATATATATATAGCTATACACTAAGACGGATTTTGGCAGTTAAGCGTAGCCAACACATCTCAATCAACAACCAGTAGCGCACTGGCAGTCAGCGCAGGAGGTTGATGTCCCTCGACAATTGTGTTACACAATATCTTGGGTATATATTTCTATTACAATTTCCAACGACGCACATAATTATTATTGCCTTACATATGATTTAATTTTTTTCACATTCTCCAATGGCTTCAAGCTCGTGAAAACATCGAGGATGCCTCAACAAGGCCAATTTTTTCTGCTACGTGTGTGGGGGACTTCACGACAGTTGCACAGTGTCGAACCATCACTTCCCTCCTCAGAACTGCTTACTTTCATTATTTTGACTGTAAAATTGGTGATCAGGACAAATCTTGGGCTCCACACATCTGTTGTAAACCCTGCTATAATGAACTAACTGCTTGGTTTAATGGCAAGAAAGTGACTTTCAACTTTGCAGTCCCGATGGTTTGAGAGAGCCACGAAGCCATGCAGATGATTGTTATTTTTTTCTATAACAAATATAACTGGTTTTAATGCATCTTCTAGAAAAAAGATCAAATATCTCAACTTTCCATCTGCTATGAGAACCGTTCCACATTCAGATGATCTCCTGTCCGAACACCTCCAGTAAATAAAAATCTTCTTTCCTCATCAGATGAAGAAATGCCTCCAAGGGAAAATTCAGCCAAGTCAATCTCTTCCGAAGATATTGACTCTTCTTATTCAGGAACAAGTGGCAACGAGCCACACTGGATCACGCAAGAAGACCTGAATAACCTTGCTCGTGATTTGTATCTGTCAAAACAGCAGTCAGAGCTCTTGGCTTCTCGGCTTAAACAGTGGAACCTAGTCCAGGAAGATGTAAGGATCACCAGTTTCAGGAATCGGAACAAAGACCTTGCTTCATTTCTCGACATGGAAAACAAGTTGTGCTACTGCACAAATGTACCTGGCTTGTTCACTTTCCTTGGTTTGCCACATATTCCTTCAGACTGGCGTCTTTTCATAGACTCTTCCAAGCGAAGTCTCAGGGCTGTGCTTCTGCACAACGGGAATAAATATCCCAGCATTACCACTGCACACTTTGTCCATCTAAAGGAGTCCTATGACAATATGGAGCTTCTTTTAGAAACTGTTAAGTACAACCAGTACCAGTGGAGTCGGTGTGGGGACCTCAAGGTCATTGGTCTTTTTATGGGTATGCAAGCGCGCTTCACAAAGTACTGTTGCTTTCTCTGTCTCTGTGATAGTCGATCTGTATCCCAGCATTACAAGCAGAAAGACTGGGTGTCTAGAAGCACTTTCGTTCCTGGCGAACACAGCGTCAAGGACAATCCTCTGGTTGACATGAAGAAGGTTCTTCTTCCTCTTCTTCACATCAAGGTTGGTTTGATGAAGAATTTCGTGAAGGCCATGGACAAAAATTGTGCTGCATTCCAATACTTGTCTACTGTGTTCCCAGTGCTGCTAAGCTCAAAAAGGGCATCTTTGTCGGACCTCAAATCCGAGAAATCCTGAAGGGTACTGATTTTGAGGAGCTTCTTACCTTAAAGGAACTGAGAGCATGGGAAGCATTTAGGTCAGTCTGTAGTGGCTTTCTTGGTAACGCACGCGTACCAAATTACCAAGCCTGCATTGAGAAGTTGCTAAAGACTTATGAGGATATGGGATGCCGAATGTCACTCACAATTCATTTTCTCCATTCCCACCTCAACTTCTTCCCTCCAAACCTTGGAGCAGTGAGTGATGAGCACGGAGAAAGATTCCACCAAGACATTACGAAGATGGAGAGCAACTACCAAGGCAAGTGGAACCCCAGCATAATTGGAGACTTCTGCTGGATGTTCTTGCGTGACATCCCGGAGGCAAAATACACCAGATCATCTAAGGAAACACACTTCTAACTGTCTGCGGTACTATGAATTGTGTACATTGTGTCATCCAACTATATTTATTCCGTCATTGTTCTTTATCTGTCCTGTTTTATCTGTAATAAGCTGCTGCAACTGTTGAAATAAGCACGTATATACTCTGCATATACTTAAATGAGACTATTTAAAAGCCAGAAAACTAGAGGTGATACAGCAAAACTGTGTATAAATTTGAATTCAGCACACCCAAATTAGTAAAAAACACAACTTCACATTCTTGCCTCAGACAAAAAATATTTTTTTGTAAACCAGTGTAGTTTGCCTTATTATGCTGATAAACAAAAGGACTGGAAACATGGAGTGGGAGACGTGCTGAGTAAGTTATTTCATGTAGCTTACCATTTATACAAAGTCTGACACAGACTTGTTTAATTTCCTTCTCACACACACCAAGACTGAGGAATGTTATCTGAAACAGATTTATTGTTGTACATTTATTTTAGTGTCTATGTTTATTTCTGTATAGTTTTCTTTTTTAAAACGTGACGTATATTCTTCACTGTGTACTGCGCAAGTTTCGTCTGTTTTTAAAACTTGTAGAGAATACTTGAAAACAAGAAGCAACAGTATTTGTTTACGAAAACACAAATTATTGTTGTCAATCGAACTTTAGTGAATGTTCTAGCGACTCACTTGATTTGTATAAAAGCAACGCGTCAAGAGGAGCACACGACTGGACAGCTACACATAGTGTGCTGTACGCCTAGGAATCTTTAGGAATTTTGATCAATGACTATTAATTGGATACTACAGAATTTGACCACGAACATTATAAATTTCGGACATTATTATACCGTTCATCTTCAGCGAATTACTTCGAACGTTATTATATTTACAAGAACATTAAAATGTCTTCACCAATAAGAAGTGAACTTGAAGTGGTATAAAGCCAATCAAGATAACCGAGCTGGCTTAAGTGTGGCAGGACAGTATCAATTGAAAGGTAATTTGTTCGTAAACCGTCATTTGTAATAACTATGTTTGTACATTAAAATGTGTTTATGTAAGAAAGAAAGTTGTTTTCATCAATAATAGTGGCGAATAACATAAATTTTTAACATATTAACAATTAAGTAACTACCAAATTGAAATCCAAATTTTTGGTTATTTCAAGCAGTAGTATGTTACATAGATAATATAATAAATCAGAGACTCGTCCGTAATAAATAACAATACGTAACATATCCTTTTTCTTCAACAACCAACAGAGGATTAATCATATTTATGTATCGGAATGGGAAGACGAATATTTATATCAGGCATGTCTTCACATAAAGTCAAAAAGTTTCAAGATTGATGGAGGTGGAGAAAGACAGGGACAACTTTGTCACCCTGTTGCTTCATTCCCTGTTCTCTCAACTGGATGGACATCTGAGTGACAATCTCGTTTCTTCGTCTCACAATATTTACACACGTCAGGCGCACATAAAATCTTTTCTCAGTTGTCATAGAGAAACTAGGCTAAGTCATGTTGACTTCATAAAATACACAGTCGGTAATTTTCACTGTCTCCATTTTCGTCATGGTGAAATCAACGGAATCACAATTCGATTCCTAGATACACGTGACAGGCAAATAGTTGACATGATTGGTTCATTATATTCAGGTACTTTGTAACAGAACAGGTTCTTACCTATTGATGTAGGTATAAAATTCTGATTCATAAGACGTTAAGATTTGTATTTTTACAAATGATGAATTGGGATTAAAATTGTTACAACACCAAATTCCTAACTATATTAGAAAAGTGAAGATCAGTGTATCAGTCATTTTGTCCCAAGCTGAAGCTTAGTAAGGAAAAACTAAATATCGTTTGAAATACAAGTCTTTTTCAATTCTCAGGGAAACTTATAAACATCTACCAATAATGGATTGTTAAGTGAAGTTTTTACACGTCTACATCATGTTATTGTTAGTGATGATAATGATAAATTTAATAGATCTTTAAATAAGTATCTGTACGATTTCAAACACTGAGTATAAATGTTATGATAGTCGATATGGATGAAAATAAATTTTTGCTGGACCTCTGTAGCTCAATTTTGATGTCAAACTGAGTGCACGAAGCTAGTAAACATTATTTGGAGGAATGAGAAACATTGTCAAGAAAGAGGAATTGATATATGACATGACATATACTTGGAAGGATTCACACTATTTGTTTTAGACTTCACATCCTATATATCTGTTGGTGATTCACAGCTTAACTTCGTGAAACAGGTAAATTTACGAATCGAAATGTGTTTCAGCTGTGCCTTACTTAACACTATAAATGGTCTCTCGTATTCAGAATTAGAATACGTTTTAAAATATTGATCAGTTAGAAATTTATTTGATACTCTCAAAATATCTGTGTGAATGAAGAAAGGTTTGGAAAGTGATTAACTACCTGTCCATGCAGAAGAAAAATTATACATCACCAACTTGGTCCGATTCATAAAACTCGTAGCAACTGAGTCTGTATTTACATTGGTTGAAGTGAAAAGATAGAATAATTTAACCCACTAGTTCTTCCTTCACATATTCTCAAAATAAAACAATGCATCAAGAAGTTTTACAAATAGACTTACAACAAAAAGTACTGAAAAAACCATATACATCTTTGTTTGGAAAAATTGTATTTATTTCAATTAGATGTTATTTATAGAAATGAAAAATGTCAGGAAATGAAGAACTTAACTAAATTAACTACAATACATTAAATGATAAAAAGACAATTGGCTGTCTTGTTAAATATTGATCATTTTGTGGGATAATTGGAATAAAAACTGCAATACATACACAACACTCTTTATGAGAAAAGGTAACTAAGATCATGACATATTCAGATATTTATAAAAGCCAGTGTTTTAATTAAAATTTGTTAGATGTTAGATACAGTTTTTAGGGCTCATTTGACTGGGGTGATAGTGAAGCTACTAAAGAATTGAATGCACCTTAAGTTAGGACACAACTCTTGGAGTATTCATGAAACTAAAAGTTATTTTACATTTTGTACAGTCTTCACTCCACTAGAGGTTAAACTACTGTTTATGTAGTTTCCAGTGCACCGAATATTTGGGTTGAATTTGTAGAGTATTCTAAATTCGGGAACTAACCTATTTTCTATGTAAAAACGGGCAAATTTCTACATTTTTATTTACATAAGGTCTGAATAAAACAACATATAAATAAAGATTTCTATGTGTTTATATTAAGGTTATGTAAAAATGAATTAAAATATTTAGAAGTGAGTAGTTTTACGAGATTTCCGACTGTAATGTAAATCACTGTCACGTATCAGGCCCCAAATTTTGTCTTCCATAATGTTTTTGTTATACGCGTCTTTATTTTTACATTTACGGACGTACGAATGGCTGTATCATGGACAGCTTTATTAACGAATCTATGATTAGCTTTACAAAAGTATATGCGGTTTTCTTTAATGTTTAATCACGATTTACTTTATTCGTGTGTCCTTGATTAACATATCAACATATCCATTGTTGTATCACAGCTTACCTTATTAATGTGTTCACGACTACTTTATTTTTGTATCTATGCTTTACTTTATTAACACATTCATTATTGATTTTACTAATGTATCGATGGATACATTTTTTGACGAATCCTTGATTGTATAACTATTGGTTTTATTCATGTTTCTTTGATGGCTCTGTTATTATGTAATCTCACAATATAATTTGCTATAATATTGTATTTTGGTTAATATATTCATGGTAGAATGTAATATCCCAGTTTATAAAACGCAAATTTTCACTTTCTTGACAAAGTGGAGAAAATAATCAGGGATAGCAAACGGTGGGATTCAACAGTTTCAATTGTAAATAAAAACAACTATGCCTCTTTGACGTTCATTTTGACGGTAAAGCTAGGAAGTTTTTCGTTATCTATCGAATTATGCACGTTGCAAAATAGTTACCTCATATTATTGTAATATTGTTTGTTTATTGTCAGAAGACAGTTGAATGTATTGCTTGATTTGTGTTTCAAAGGTGAATAACATTGAATCTATTATTCGAATTTCTTAATTTTATGAAAGCTAGCGTGGGTTTTATACCATGCCTAAAACAGACACTAACTGTGAATACAGGGAATTAGATTCCTTGGAATAAAATTATTTTGAAAATGGAAACAAGAACATTAACAGCCAACAAAGTCTTTTGGGTAAAAATGTATCAAAAGAGTGTTATTTCATTCTTTTGGAGTTCTGTTAGTAACACTGCCGTAATATTATGCAATTGTGTTAACATTTCAATGCGCAATAAAAAAAAGTTAATGTATAAGGAACTACATTGACCTGACTAATTATATAGACGCACAGTGTATGGACAAGTGGTAGTGTGTCTAATTGCGATCCGAAGGCTCTGAATTTGAGTACCTTGTTTTTTAGAATCAAACTGACACATTTTATTATCAGTAATACATTTCTTCCTGTGAGGTAGCATGCAGTCTCTAAATCTTAAATTTGATATTATCAATATTTTTCTAGTACGCAAAGAAGGAAACTTTGGAATTATAAAACCTTTTAATAATCAATCTGATTGAATATTTCAAGTTGATATCAAAGTACTTCTAGACTATTAAATCAACTTAAAACACTATTCCTGATACTATTAATAATTATGTAACAAACGTACCCATCAGCATCAGGTTGAAGGTTATTAGTGTTCATAAATAATATATGCAAGTTATTCATTAAAACCGGTGTGAAAGCCATTTCTGAAATAACTATCCCACTAACTGAACATCGGATGTTTTTAATGTAATTTATATATTATACTTTGAACATCATTATTTAGATTGGAATGTGATGATACCACGTCATTTCCATCATCAAATACACGATCAGATTATCGTCTTGGATCTTGGTAAGTCAGCATCAGTGACCCATTCAACAGTTGAGACTATCTGTTCCATAGCATTACATTTGCCACACACCTTTGTTACTCGAGTTAATTTTCCATTGTTCGAGTATCAAAGACACTCAAATTCAACTAGATCCAGGATGCTTTCACGCTGCTCAAGTGTACCAAAACCAGTTTCTACTTTTGTCAGAGTGCTAAGTGATACTGAGTCATCAATTTGTTGATTTTAATATATTTTTAAACTCTGGAGAATGACCATAACTTTACCATAAATCGTGAACGTAATAGTTCTCGGCATTACATGCAACACTGATTATTTTCTGTGTGGATATTTTTAATTAATATTTTTTCTTTGTACTTACATTGAGATACAGAAGAAGTCAATCACATCTGTTCGAGTTTGTGGTTCTGAATAATGAGTATACGAACAACGCCAATTCGGGTGTATTTTTTCTTTTCAATTCTCTACACTGAAGCCACTGTTTGTAAAAATTTAAGAACTCCAACAATTTTTACATAAAATTAAGTTCGATTCTTGTTGAAACTTTTGCCTTCGGTTTATGAAAGACTATGATTATTATTATTAGTTCAAAATCTTTTAACACAGATGACCCTTTGAGTCGTTATAACGTAACGGTCAATCCCACAATTTGTTGGAAAAAAGTACCCCAAGAGTTAACGGTGAGCGATGATAACTAGCTACTATCCCTCTAGTCTTATATTGCTAAATTAGTGACAGATAACTTCGTGTAGCAGTGCGCAAAATTCAAAACAATGTAACAAACCAGACGTTTCTACTCCAATGCATAAACATTATTTCTCACTGTTTGAGTTTCAAAAACGAAAAAGTTCAACTTGATCTCGGGTTCTTCCATGCTGATCACATGTACCGTAACAAATTACAATCTCCACACTGAAGCATTCGTTCTTTTACAGTTTTTCTTAGAATTCTAAGTAATATGGGATCGTCACTTTGTTCATTTAAATATATAAAACACTGGAGAATGACCACAACCTTATTATAAATCGAGTTCGAAATGGTCATCTATATCATTAGCAACAATGATTATTTTCTGTGTGGATATTGATTTTTAAAAAAGAAAACTTCATGTTAATTCAGTGTGAGCAATATTTTGTTGTATTTGTATTGAGACATTGAGAAAAATCAACCTCATCTGCCTATTATTTTGTTTTAGAATAATGAGGGTACGACCACTGTACATGCAGATAATATGAATAGTCCTATACATACATGATGGAAATGTGATTTGGTACTTTCTTAATGAAATAACAAGTGTATTTGATGGTTGTGTTATTACGCTTCTCTCTGTATCCTACACATCTGTACTTGTGTATTTCATTTCGAATGCTTTCTTCCGTGATTCAATTCAGTTGCACTTTGCTAATGGATAACAGAATAGATACACTCAGCGGAAACAGGACACGTTATCTCTTGTGGTTTATGTAATATTTTTCATACATAAACGTTTGAAGCCATCACCACAAGAATAATGGCTGCTTAATTTTTAAAAACTGTTTCTATGTTACTCAACATATTTTGTTTCTAAAATCGCATTACGTTGTGTGACGAATATAGTTTATTTCTTCAAATGATTTTTAATTTTTAACCAAAATTCTTTTTCAATAGAAAAATGGAATGGAATTCACAATAAGATTGCGAATTGTGCAAATCGATGATTAATCTTGTGTTTATACCGGTAATAGAGAGTAGTTCAGAACATTTACAATTCTCACCTCACAAATGTTGTATATTAAACATATAAAATGTAACTAATACTTTATTAATTTGACAAAACTGTTAAATATCTACTGTGTACAATAATATTTATACATAATCGAGTTTTAATTTGTTAGTTCCTACTTTACTCTTTTGTATTCATTTATCACTGAAGTGATAAAATTCGTTGTTCATATGTAAGATGTCTTTTGATGTGGTTTCTCCTTCCTCTGGTAACTGATTTTGTGTCAAGAAAACCATAGCTAAATTCTTCTCTCCATATATATTAATTTATTCCAGAAGAGAACAAGACATTCTGTTAGATGTAAACTTTCATGTACAATAGACAACGACTATATCTTTTCTTCAAATTTAGTAGAGAAAATACAAAGGAATTTTGTTCATTGCATATTTATTCTGGAATAAACCAAAACATCCTGAATGTAAAATGACTGTATTATAATTTACGTTACGTACATGTTCGTAAAGTAAGGTACATACGTCTATCCTGACGTACACGAAATGCCTATTATGGAAAGATATATTTTACTGATATCTTGCTAATAATATATTGTACTACCATCATGATAGATTATATTATAAAAGTTTAGCAGTTGGGTATATCATATTGGTGTATGTTACTTAATTCATGGTACTATATGGTATATGAGTAAAATATATGTGATAAAAATTGTATTACACTTTTTTTATACAGCTCTTCCATTTAGTACAATAACAATTACTTTGTGTTTATAATAAATTCTCGCACCAACAGCTCAGATAATTTCTGTAACCACAACAAATACTGAATCACACACCTTACTATGACAACAGGTAAAAAAAAAAATTACACTTAAAAGAAAATTACCAAAGTTAATCTACTTTTGTTCAAAACTTCCGAACTGAACCAAAAGAACTAAGTGATGTGGACACTGATTGCCTCATTCCCGCCGAAAAACAGTCCAGTATAAAACTTATTCGTTTTCTTCTTTGCCCAAAGATGGCGATTCTAGTTTAATATCATATTCTTCAGGAAGGAAGAATGACGTAAGAAAACCTATACAAAAGACGTGGTGAAGCTACGAAATTAAACATCAAAAGCTATACATATTTTGTACAGTCTCAATATATAACATTTACAAATATATCTTCGATAGGGTTACAAATATTAGATCGGTGAATGTAACTATTCATGTGCTGGAAGGGAGGTACCTGTAACATCACTACCTGCCGCTAACTCTTGAGTTACTATTTTACCAAAGAATATTAGAATTTACCGTCACTTTTAACGTCGCCATAGCTTAAGAGTGATCATGTTCTGTATGAAGAAGATTAGAACTCGTGTAGTCGGATTGCGAATTGAGCACCATAACCACCTGGCCATGTTGGCTCTGTATTTGTTTAAAGCTATATAATGAGCTATCTGGCCGACAAGTTAGCTCTTTGTGTAGCTTTGTGCTTTAACATAATGTACTTCTTTATACAAGTCACCATAAATAGTTTGAAACTACACAAACTTTATTTGTATTCACAGCACAAACTCATAGGTTTTCAATTAAGTGACAAAAGTTTTATTTACATATTCCGCTATATTCGTTCTATTTAGATCTAACAAAAAATATTAGTTTAGTGCAAACGGTTACTTTTTGTGTCAAACTTTAGGTGATCAAATTTATCTATACAGTAGAAAACAATGTTAGTGACGTCATTAAACATACAAAATTAGTATAACACAATAAAAAAATGATACTCTTTTTAGAAACCAGTTTTACATTAAAATTTCCTACATATTGAAGGTTAAAAATATTTTATATAATATCCTCCGTATTATTACGGCAATAACTATTGTAAAATGAGATTAGAGTGTATGTTTTTCGTATAGCAAACTCACAACAGGCTGTCTGCTCCGCCCAACGAGAATAATCGAGCCCCTAATTTTTGCGTTGTACAGAGACATATCTCTGTAATAGGTATTTCACACTTGTATATTTTTTATAATATATCTTACTTCTTGACATAGAATATAGAGTGTGAAAATTAGTATTAAATTTAACAAATTAAATGTACCAAGTTTAGCCAGAAGACGTTTTATCCACATCTGCTTTGTTATTTCTGTCTAGTTTTTTTACTCAATTTCGGCTATTTCCGATCCACTTTTGCAGTACTATAATAATTTTCTTCAAGAACGAATGTCACTGGACATTCTCGTTCAGATATTGTCAATTTGTAGGTCAAATGCATGTTTGGTGCTGACATCTAGTTTTGAAGCTCAGCATTATTGAGAACGAGTTAACTCGTCCGTTACACTGTGTTACCGATCGGCTTGGACGTTCTACGGCACTGAACAGGTTAAGGTAAGACATTTAAAGTGTACCACAGGAGCACCAAAATGTTCATTGTGGACTGAGAGTTAACTTTTACTTGTATAGACTTTCATAGATTCTGTCGTGCTTTTACCAAGGACAGAGCTGTGTGTACAATGTGCTTCTCTAAACATTTGTTAAATTATACACCTGCCCAATTGTTAATTTATTCAGAACAAATTATCATAACTTACCTATTAAGGAAATAGTCCCAACCGAGCAAATTGCTCCAAACCACCCAAAGTACGGTATAATTTGCTGAAACATTATAGGCCAGAAAGATACAGAAGTGCCGTAGGTGAAGAAATACAAAAATTAAGTTGTTGGGAAGTTAACAAATATATTGGTAAACTGAAGTCATGTATAAAATAGAATACATGGCTACTCTGCAACTAGATGGTTAACAAACAGGTACATTGCTCTAACAACAGATCATTCTAATGTAACTACAGACCATTGAAAAACACGCGCGGCCACTAGGTAGTAAGGTGGAGAAAAGATATAAACGTAAGCTAACATAATAAGAAAACTCAGCAGTTGTAGGAGTAGCAAATTAAACTATCATTTAATAAGAATATAAAGAATCCCGATGTGACTATCATGGTTTTAGATGTTTTGTACACATGATGTTTTAGAATACTTAACGTTGAATAAGTAAGTCTGTTTCTTTATAAAGTTTGCGCACTGTTACATGACGGATACCTGTCCCTAATTTAGTAGTTTTGGCTACGCTTTTATTAACAAATGGTGGAATTGATCGTTACATTATAACATCCCGACAACTAAAATGGCGAGCATTGTTGGTGCGACAGGAAATCGAAGCCATGACCCAAATATTATGAACTGAGAGCCCTAACTACCAGGGCATGTTGAATAATGTTCCTCAGTATACTGTGTATCTAATGTCTCATTTTAATATTCTTAATATATTTATGGATATTAAACAATATATGCTACTTTCCAAAAGACATTATTGTGTTAGTTACTATAAAGGACACTGTAGGCCTTACCAAGAGATACAGATAAAACTAGTAGGTAGTTATTGAATAAAAAGTACTCAGTATTGTATTAATTACATACCGCTACGAAGTACATCATTGCATAAATTATAGAGTGTTTCTATTCCCAAACACTTCAGCAATAGTGGCTGGAAAGTTTACAACCTCAATTGCAAAGGTAGCATGTAGTCCACAGATCCAAATTATGAACATCACTTTTCCACCGTAAGGGGCCGCTACTAACGTAAACAGCAATATTGTCTTCAGTCCCATTAAGATCAGGAATGTTGGCTAAACATAAAACATCATGAAACAACTTAACTAAAACGTCAACAGATTGAACTTGAGATTAATTTTTGGAAACAATAAAACAAGCAGACAGTTTGATATGGCAATATGTATGTGACCAGAATTGGATATTTTGTTAAAATGGGAATCTTGTTATAATCTAAGAATCATCACTCATTAGTTAAACGCGAGACACTTGGTTAAGATAACTCGTAGTGGTCTGAGCACAAAAAGCTCAATATGTAACATTATATTTCACAATAATACTCATTATTTACAATAATGAACAGCACAGCTAGAATTTTGTTGATGATTTTTGAGCTCGTGAAATCGATAAATGATAAAATGTACACAGTTTATGCTTTTTGCCCACAGCTTCAGAAGGCGTACTTTTTATAAACTAAGCGACAGTGTTCACGAAAACATTTTCTATAAGGTGAATGAGCTAACAAATGTCAAAAGTCCTTAACTTGTAAGTTTGGATACTGATTTAAATTTAAAAAGTTTGTCCTAAACGTCAATAAATGACTCACTCTGTATTCTTAAACTAATATATTTATACCAGCAAATAGTGCTGGAAGACAGTAAAGTTAAAATTTATAATGCTCTCATCATTCGAATTAGAAGTTTGATAAAGAAAAACTCTTCCAATCATATAAAAACAAGAAATATACCCGCAATATACATAATTTCTATGGGCACATGAAATTTCCAATTTACCAGAATATCTATTGATTACAACAACTTACTTAATGGTGTTATTACAGCGTGAATATTTATGATGAAGTAAGCAGAATCAAATGGAGATCCTTTGGAGAGAAACATTACACTCGTAGGGTGTTTTTAAAACGCTATATATCAACAACCTTCTCGTCATAGATGTATACTTCCAATTAATCTTTAGAGTCTTGTCCAAATAACCTCTCTACTGACATCGCAATATAAGCTGAAAGTTAATTGAATCGGTAATTCGCATTAGTTTCTAAAGATTTATATATTAGGCACAGACAATTTGAAATGTTATACAATCACTAGAAATTGTTAGCAGCCTCCAATTTTCGAATGTTATAAATGAAGATTCGCGTAAAGGTTGATACTTCTTTATTAAAAGGAGAAGCTGAAATCTCTTGCTATAGGCGGTTAAGAAGATCTTTCTTTACAATAACTCATTTTAAAGACCTCAAAATACTGGGTAGGCTTAGCTCGATAGCTATATATTCCATTTTTACTTTCAAGACTTTACTATCTATCAGATATGAAGTTTTGACACATATGTTTCGTGGCTTTAATTTATTACCATATCTGAATTTAACCTTGCCATCTAAAGCTTTTTTTGAATCAAGAATGATAACAAACAGTCAACAAGAAACAGTTCTGGTAAGTAATATCAAGTGGTTAATGGAGTTGTGCAAATTGTAGGACGTGAAATTGAAACAAATCAAATCATTATAAAACAAATATTAATAATAACATAATAAAAATATGATAATTTACATTAAAATATTCTTAGGGTTTGTTTTTGTTTCTTCCATATTAAGTTAAAAAAGGAATAAACTCCGTAGATATTTTAATACATTTCTCAAATACTATTTTTTATTATATTTATTCATTTACTTTTTGAATCTGAAATTGAACATATAGAGTTTAAATAAACACCTGATATATAGTTTGTCAAGCTGAAAGAATGAACTGAGATCGAAAGGTAATCAAACTTAAGAATTCACAAAAACGAAACTAACTCGTTCAAAATATAATTGAACTTAAGATTCCATGTAAATGTGAAATTTTTAGGAATGACACCTAAATACAGTAGAATATTCAATTTTAGAGTTTCGGAGCTGTTGTGTCATAATGTAAATGATTTTCTCTTAATGACTGAAATACATATTCTAAGTAAGAAAAGTCAAAAAGTATCTTTTCTAGCATCACATTTAAATAATAATAGGATCTAAAAATGTTTCATGTCTTTTTCTTTTTAAGTTGAGAAAAAATGCTCAATAAGATATGTTTTGTTTTTCGAAAGAAATAAGCTTCTGAGGAACGTTGCTTTGAACCGTTTGGAAAAGTAAAGTGTTTTCAAAATCATAAATATTTTAAGTTATTCTACTAAAACATCTAATTTTAATAATTTTCTTCAAACGAAAGTGTTAAAATATTACTGATATTAGTTTTCAAATTTAAATTTAAAGTCAGATAAAAATAACGAATACTTTGTTTTTGGATCATTTGTTTTAAAATGAAAGTGTTATTATTGAAACAACTATTAATGTTAATTTTGAACCATGCTTAACAAATTAATTTAGTCGATTCGTTTCTTTACCTTGAATGATATACAGTACTGCATTAGTCCTATAAGCACCCTAAAGACAGCGTGAACAACAGCAGATGCAGATCCAGTTGTGGCTAGATATATATCATCATATATAAATGTTTGTCCATATACCTAAATATAAAGTAATACAATTTGATATTATAATACCTTTATAATCATATATTACATTATATTAATAAAGCAATAATATATTGCAATATCTTTTTAAAATTCGTTGGGCTCAGCAGATAGCCTAAAGTGGATGAGCTATAAGAAAACACACCCACACCTTTAAAACTAATCCCCAAGTCTAAGTTATGTATACGTTTGATTTGTTTATACACCTCATAATAATAAGGACTCTTATTTTTGTGGAACCATTTTAATTCTACTCATGATTTGGTTTGAACTTCATTTAATGATAAAGTTCTAAAAGGCAGGCTCTAAAATAACTTAGTAAACTTTACAATAACTTAATACCATAATGTGTTCAAAGTGCTCAAACCATTTTTATTCAGGCAGTTGAACATTCTTGAACTCTCGTGAAAAAGTAACATCGATTAGTACTAAAAAGCAACAAAAACGGCGTATATTTAATAAACTTCTCACGCTACTCAGACAGAAACGAAACACTTTACAATAATTTAGATATTCATTATTTTATGATATTCTACAACTGACTTGTGAGCATTTTAATTCTGCAAAGTAAATGTTTATTTGCCTCCTATTGGTTTACTGAAGTGGAAATATAGTACATTTTATTTCTTCCTTATCGTATGTATATAACAAATTATTACACTTATTACAGCACGATCTTGTTCTAGTTATCTCTTAAGTAATGTCCTAAAATGTAATACACAAAGTGCATCATTGTTTCTCTCTTTATAGAAGCCTTTAAGGACTGAAACATGTAGTAGGACGTGTGTAAGAATGTTGAGAAAAATAAAAGAAACTAATCCAACTATACTTTTTCAGATCATTAATAGAATAAACCCTTATTAAGATGGATGTGTCTATGGAGCACATTCGGCATACAATGGTTAACGAGTTTAAAAAGGCAATAGCGCAGTAAGAACTACCCGAAACATTCAAGGTGTTTATAACGAGGAATCTCTCAATGAAAGAAATTGTCGTAGGTGGTTTCAAAAGTTCAGATCAGGTGACTACAGCCAAAGTGATGCACCACGTTCATGTCGTTCTGTTGATTTTTCTGTTAGCTTACTGGTGGCTGCACTTGATGAAGATTGTGCTGTAACAGTTGAAGAACTTACACAGAAGCTTAATTCAACCCATTAAACTGTTCACCGTCATCTACAACATTTTGGAAAGCTGTGAAAACTTGAAAAATAGGTTCCTCATGATATCACAGAAGCTAACCTTGGAGCTAGAGTTGTAATTTGCACTTCTCTGCAATCTCATGAACGTAACGTTTTGGCCAGTAAAGTGACTGGAGATGAAAAATGATTATTTTATAAAATTTAATAAAAGCTGCAGATAATAGCTTGTGTTATGTAATTTTATGTTTTATGTTTTTCGTAGACTAAACGCAACAGAAAAATACAGATAACAGCTTGTATAATTTATTACACTAACCTATTAACAAATATAACAGATATAACATAAATTATATAATAACAGTGACAGATATTAAGTTACAATTCGAAATTAATTACAAAACAAAATAATACTAATTTCAAATTTCAAAATTAATCACAATACAAAATGGTACTGGCCTGTATCTAATATAATGATATGTATCTAAAATAAAAGTCTCAAATTCCAGTCTAGGGTGTGAATTTGGTCCCACGAAGAAATTCCGAAGCTTAAATGAAGAAGTTCAGAAATAGTTCACAGTTCAATAAATTCGCCGACTCTCAGCACAAGCAGTAATTCAGATAAATCGTAGAGACTGACGAAATAAAATCACAGCTTCCGTAGATCTAACTTCAGTCACAAATCCAAGTTGAATAATCACAGCAAACACTTAATCTTTCTCAAATAACTAAAACTGATGCCTGAACCTCACTCTTATTCTTCGAATAAAACTAATGACTGAATCTATCTTCTTTTTTCGAATAAAAACTGATGATTGAATCTCTCTCTCTTTTCTTCGAATAAAAACTGATGACTGAATCTATCTCGCGTCACCGTCTTTTATACCGATAGGCCTATTTCTCGAACAATCTTGCAATTTCCATACAACTCCAGAGCAATCCGCGCGTGTCCGTTCTTGCACGAGACTACACGTCGAGACACGAAGTCACCAGCACTCATTAACAAACATATGATTGGTCTACTTAATTCAAGAAAATTCTAAAATGTTACCCTAATGAATAACAAAATATTAGTTTAAACTTCGAAACAATAATATCAATATGGAAAAATGAATAACAGAAATGAAAATTCAAACACAACACGACATGTTGTCGTTACAAAATATTTACACATATACATAAGACTACAACAGTGATTTCATATTATTGTGGATAAAGAATTCTGATTAATACAGATACTGTTCTCGGCTTATGTCAGTCACTTTTATTATTTTTGCAGATATTGTCTACAAATTAGATACTGTTTAAAATCAGTATATTGTACTTTTCTGATTACTACAGATATCTTACTGACAATTAAATACAATGTTTTATGAATTAAATGGCAATATTTTATTGATTAAAATAGTTTTCTTATTTTAAAGACTTCTGTTTCTCTGTTTAGGTTATGCACAAAGCTGCACCATGTGTTTCGAAACAAT